>ML778256.1:351162-383342 GCA_009831015.1 Picea engelmannii
ATGTCAAATTAGTATAGTATTGTCACTGAGAGTTTCCAAGTTTGCAAATACACCATAATATAAAAAAATCCTTGAACATGCATTCATTCAAACAACTGTCATTGAAAGTTTCCAAGTTTACAAATACACCATAATATAAAATATCCTTGAACATGCATTCAAACAATTGCATAAAAGTAGTGGGCCAAGCTGTCTAATAGTTGTGATAAAAATCATCTATATAATTTTTGGCAAATATTTCAAAGGCCACCGTCTAAAGCTTCCTTCCTTCTCTTTCAGATGGACAGATCCATCTATTTTTTCTTCATATAGAAGGGGTATGTTACTTGTGACATTTATAACATTTACATTTGTGTCTCCTGATCCACTCAATTTTACTCCATGTATAATAGATAATGAGTGAATATGTCGGATTCCCACAGTAGCATCGTCATACAAATCCAACAACTTTACTTTGTCGCCTTCTAGAGTTTATGATCAATACATTTCTGCAAAAACAAAAAGAAATACACATTATCTTGAGATATGAAAAATGTTAAAACAAGAATTGTATTCTAATATTTAGCATATAATTATTGCACTCACCTCAAGTTCACTAGTATCACTATGAATATACTACACAATATTCTCGAGTTCAACGTCAATATGATCGCTATCAATATTGAGATCACTTAGTGCATCTTTCATATCTCTTTTGATAATGACTTGTCCTTTTCGTCGTATTTCTTTTATAGAGTTTCCCTGCATGTGGTTTCACCATGCAAAAAAAATATACAACATTCAAAAGTTCGAAGAATGTCTTATTAAGCATTAAAAAGTATGAAGAATGCAAGCAATAATTTTTTGTCAAAAAGAACATTTTAAGCGTGAAAAATTATGACAAAACATTGGGACAGATTAACTATCACAACAAAAATTTGATTACCTTAAATTCAGCACCACTATCAACAATGTCCTTTACACATTGCTCGGCGAGTTCTTCATGATCACTATGACCAATATTGACATGTTCTTGTATAGTTTTCAGAGCTTTGTTGACATAAATGCCTTTTCCTTTTGGAGACACTGCATGTTTCATATGTTTGCTTTGCATGTGGTTTAACCATCATGCAAAAAAATATACAACATTTAAAATTAGCAACAAATTGTCTTCAAGGGAACTGTTCTCTTTTTCAAACAATGAAACAACAGAATCGCAACAAGCATTGGCAGAGATGTAAAAAAAGAAGTGCATAACATGAAACATTGTGATGAGCCTTCGAATCTCTTTTATGATATGATAGTTATGATATTAAAATCATTTAAAGCATTATTTTACATGAGATGATCTCATTGTCCAAGGTAGTTAACCTTACAATTCATAACTTTGGATATTTGTAGTCGAGTTGCCTTGGCAAAAAGTAGCACTATATGTGAATAGTAAAAAACGTTAAGCATCAAGCAACTTTCCATTATCTATAGTCGTGCCGCCTTAGCAAAAAAGAGCACTATATTCAATATCAGATAAAGGTTAATCGTCAAGCAGAAAGGGGTACCACCTATATAGGAGTGGAAATTTACATATTATAATAATTACCTATATAAATTATCTCAATAAAAACAAACTTATTTATTTTGTATTTCTCTTGTATTTATATATTTCCATCTGCAATACCAAATCAACATAGGAATCTTGATAATATACTGAGTTTTGTGGAACCTAGGATTTGAACTGGTACATTGTCACAAAAGGTGAGAATGAGTAAGAAAAGAGGTTGAATGCAACCTATATAATCAATGTGGCAAGGAAGCTTGGATGATCAGTTTTCCTTCTACCTGGAGGAATTGTTGAGGTCAATCCTAAAATGATACTTATATTGATTGCAAGCATTATGCTTTGGAGTCTTACTAAACAAACCAGTGAGATGCGGGGATTTCAGACAGTGAAAATGGAAGTGTAACTAGCAGTTTCTCAAACATTGTTATTGATGACAGTACTTCAGAGGCTTCTTTACCACTTGATAATGGAAGTGGTAGGCTATGTGTAAGTATTGGTTTCAGATCCTTGGCTTCAGAGCCAATTCACCCAGGCGGAGCTTCAAACTTTAAAATAACAATATGCATTCATGAAGAAGGAGAAGGGTGAATTAACTATTGGGGATTTGAGCTCTGGAATGACTAAAATAAAATATTTTTGAGGAGTTATTCATCGAGGAGGAGGTAGGAGTTGTTGTGGGGGAATACCATTCGAATGCAAAAGATATTGTGGATTTTGAAGGTTTTCTACGGATTTATCTTAATTTCCAGACACAGGTAGATAAAAAATTAAGTGGTTCCAAGAAAAAATATGCATTTCTAAAGACTCCCACAACCACCTTGCTTCACACAATTGGTGAATTTGAGAAGGTGGCATTTTTCTCTCATATTAATAGCTACCTTAGAGATGATCTAATGGTGAAAATATGCCTTCCAATTGATCCTATGACAAATGATCTCTTTGATATAGTGAAATATGGCATTCTTCTATGCAAATTGATCAATGTGGTTGTTCCTGGAACCATAGATGACCGAGAAATAAATAAGAAACCAAAGCTTGATCCATGAGAAATAAATGAAAATCATACATTGTGTCTCGATTATTCAAATTCCATTGGATGCGCAGTAGTAAATATTGGAACACGGGATTTAGTTGAAGGGAAGACTCATCTTGTCCTTGCAAATTTCATAAACAAAATCAAGTTTCAGTCTT
The DNA here is from genome assembly GCA_009831015.1 of Picea engelmannii. Taxonomy (NCBI): domain Eukaryota; kingdom Viridiplantae; phylum Streptophyta; class Pinopsida; order Pinales; family Pinaceae; genus Picea; species Picea engelmannii. Next base: position 353,891 of record ML778256.1, read on the forward strand.
GGACAAAAAGAACTCAACCCACATCTGTTATGTTTTATTGAGTAGATCTTCAACACAAAATGGGACTATTTTTTGTATTTCCACACACAGAAAAGGATACCACCTGTATAGGAGTGGACATTTACATCTTATAATAATTACCTACAAAAATTATCTCAATAAAAAAAAATTTATTTATTTTGTATTGCTCTTGTATTTATATATTTTCATCTGCAATACCAAATCAACAAAGGAATATTGATATTATATTGAGTTATGTGGAACCTAGGGTTGTGAACTGGTACATTGTCACAAAAGGAGAGAATGAGTAAGAAAAGAGGTTGAATGCAACCTATATAATCAATGTGGCAAGGAAGCTTGGATGCTCAGTTTTCCTTCTACCTGAGGACATTGTTGAGGTCAATCCTAAAATGATACTTATATCGATTGCAAGTATTGTGTTTTGGAGTCTTACAAAACAAACCAATGAAGATGTGGGGATTTCAAACAGTGAAAATGGAAGTGTAACTAGCAGTTTCTCAAACATTTTTATTGATGACAGTACTTCAAAAGATTCTTTACCACTTGATAATGGAAGTGGCAGGCTATGTGGAAGTATTGGTTTCAAATCCTTGGCTTTAGAGCCAATTCACCAGGAGGAGCTTCAAACTTTAAAATAACAATATCCATCCATGAAGAAGGAGAAGGGTGAATTAATTGTTGGGGATTTGAGCTCTGGAATGACTAAACTGAAATATTTTTGAGTTATTCATTGAGGAGGAGGTAGGAGTTGTTGTGGGGGAATACCATTCGAATGCAAAAGAGATTGTGGATTTCTAAGATTTTCTAATGATTATCTTAATTTGCAGACACTTGTAGATACAAAATTAAGTGGTTCCAAGAACAAATATGCATTTCTAAAGAATGCCACAACCATCTTGCTTCACACAATTGTCGATCTAAGAAGGTGGAATTTTTTGTTCATATCAATAGCTACCTTAGAGATGATCCAGTGGTGAAAATATACCTTCCAATTGATCATATGACAAATGATCTCTTAGATATAGTGAAAGATGGCATTCTTCTATGCAAATTGATCAATGTGGTTGTTCCTGGAACAATCGATGATCAAGAAATAAATATGAAACTAAAGCTTAATCCATGAGAAATAAATGAAAATCATACACTTTGTATAAATTCTTCAGAGTACATTGGATGCACAGTAGTAAATATTGGAATACAGGACTTAGTTGAAGGGTGGCCTCATCTTGTCCTTGCAAAGTTCAGAAAGAAAATCATGTTTCAGTCTTGGACAAAAATAAATCAACCCACACCTGTTATGTTTTATCAGTAGAGCTTCAACACAAAATGGGACTATTTTTTGTATTTCCACACACAGATCTTCACTTTCAGGGACACATTTTTATGTTCTTTCAGGGAAAGATCATGCATTGTCACTACTCAACAATACTTGCAAGTATCTAACATATTTGATATTTTAAAGGAAAAACACAGAGCCGATTCTAGAAACATAGAGAGTTGATTCTTGAAACAGAGGATGGTTCTACACAATGCAAGGTCAATGAGAAGGCAGAATAAGAAGAAGTCATGTCCATAGGAAACCAGACTATCCTAGAGCTTTAAGTGAGTTCACTAATTCTCATCAAGAGAGTGCGAGTGAGATCACTTAAGAGTTCACTGTAAATGCAGTAGACTGAGTGGAAACACACAAAAACATACAATTTATAGTTCAATTTACAAGCACAAAAACTAGTCAAACAAGAAGAAATGAGATACAATATATTGCTTTGAAAGAAGAAATGGAATACACATGTTCAAACAAGAAGAAATGAGATCAATAGATCCTCTTACCTCACTTGAATCAATGGAATCATGTTGATTCCATGCAGAAACTATAGGCTTAACAGAGGCAACCAACTGTGAAATTGTCTCACTGAGATCATGTATGCAACTCATTACATGTTGGTACCCAAAACTCGAGTTGACATATTTTGCAGTGGCTCTTGCTAGGCTACTTTCAACTCCAACTGAAGCCTATGAAATCTATGTTGACTCTCTAGATTTTCACTTGATATTACTGTCATATTTACAAGACCTTAATGGTACCATATACTGGACAATATCTTCTACCCCTGGTTCTCTGTTACTATTTCCCACCTAAAAGGAAACGTCAAGTTTCAACATAGTTAGTTCAATAAACAAATTGAAATAAATAACAATTTAAATTCAACCAAAAAGAAACACTTACTGTCAATTTGTCTCTTTTGTCCTGCAAACCACCTCAACCAAATGTATATGGAGACCTCACATTATCTCTTTCTTTCATTCCTATGTTCCTCTTTGTCAAATATTCTTCGGAACGCATAGTTTCCTTCAATGCTTCCCATTTTTTTGGAGATAGAGTGGAGTATGTCCTATATTTTCCTACAATGATTAATTTTCTGCAATTGTATCTATATATATTCATCAGAAGCCTCATCTTAGACTTGTAATATTTTCTATAGATTTGTCCACCAATGGTCTCAAAAGAATTTTTCAGTTTTTGTATAACATTTTCCACACTTCGTGGATCTTGATCTGCAAAATTTGATTTGGTAATATCCAAATGGGCCCTACATCTTGTTCCCAACACGGAGGCCCACCTTGTTGCATTTGGCCCTATGGGCTCACCATATTTCGACACATCAACCAAGAATGGCTTCTTACATTTTATTTTCCTTTCTTTTGCATTCCTTTCTGTAAATCTATATAAACCTTGACTCAATCTTTGTCTTTTAACAAAAGCGGACACATCTTTTGAACCACTTGCAATATTTCTAGCTAATCCAATTCCATTAGTAGATGCAATAGGTGTATTTTGAAGCACAACCGATGTAATTGTGTTATCTTCACAACTTGCATTAACCGAAACTACATGCTTCTCGGCCACATCAAATTTGGCAGTAGGTAGCTCAATATCGGTCTCTAAATATGTTGGTTCTAAGATCTCCTTTATTTTTTAATAAATGATCTCCAAACTTGATTTTCCTTTTATGCCATGATTATTGATAATCTCTTTTAGAATTTGTGTGAAGAGATCATCCTTACGTTGTACATCACCATGTGCAATATCTTCCTGCACATCACCACGTGCATTATCAATTTTCACATCATCACCGCCACTATTATTTTCAGCAGTTACATGTGTTGCATCATTAATGTGTTTTCTTCTACACGAAGTTTGTGGCAATACATATTTATTTCCCTTTGAATTTTGCTCCACTTTATCTTTGCTATTTTTTTCTTGCCTATAAAAAAAACATATTATGTCTTATATACATAAAGTTCTTGCCTATAAAACATTAAACACTTTTAAACAAAAAATATACTACTTAAGTGGATTAACAACTTGCTTGTTTGTTAAACCAAGAGAAGATAAATATTCATCATTCTTGGCTACATTTTCTCTGCGAGAGCACTCATATTCTGTCAATTTTTATGCATTATCGTTGAAGTCATCTAGTTCGCGCTTCACAGGATTTTTCTTCATATCCTGAATTCCAAATAAACAATAATGTATAAATCAGCCACTTGAATCAGTGTAACAAAAGTGGAATATGAGTTTGACACTCATATTTTATTAATTTTATGTGCTGAAAAATTAAGTGCACAAGTGAGGGAACAAATGCCACTTAAAATCAGCCCCTGGAGTGTTGCTTATATAACTTGAAATCAGTAGTAAATAAGTGAAATACAAACTCGTATTTTGTACTCAAATCAACAATGATTAAACAATGAAAATACATAGAATTTAATTGAATGATTGCTCCAAACCCAAACATATAGTAGGATGATCAAATGGGTTTATTATTAACCCTTAACAATAAGTGAAATGCACTTCAAAACAATAATGAACAACTTAGATTTTGTATACAATGTACCAGAAAAATAATGATGACTAGATAGAAAAATGCATGAGTAAAACAACAATGAAAACTTACATCACACGTGTAATTAGAATTTAGGTGACAAACTAGTTAAGGTGACAAATCATCATCATAATCATCACCATTGCCACCAGGATCAGAATCTTGATCGCTTGTGTGTGCATCTTCTTGATTTTCTTTGTCATCCTCATCTAGTGGCATGCAATACATTCTCTCTCTCAATATCTTTGTTGGTAATCAAAGTCTCTTCTTCAATCACTCTATCATCATCTTCAACCACTTCTTTGAATGTTTCTTGTAAATTATCGACGTGTTTCCCATCAAGTATTATATCGACAACTTCCACGAATTTTCATTTCGAACGAGACTTTGTTTGAATGGCATATGACCATCCTAGGGTTATTACATCATCAATTAGAAATGATTGGTTAATTTGAAGAGGGGAGACATACGGCTCATCCATCTTTGATAAAAATTATTGTGTATTTGCACGTACAAATCCATACTCATCATGTTCTATTGCGGATGGTTTGACCCACTTACATTTTAAAATTACAGGACTATTTTCACCATAATCAACTTGAATAATTTCTTGGTTGAATGCAACATAAAAAAAAAAATCGGTTTCATGAATAAATTCAGCACTAACAACACAATTGCAATTTTCCTTTCCTTTTTCCTTTTCTTCCACTCTTAAATGACTACCATAGGCCCACATTCCACTAAACTTCATAGCCCATATATGTGGAAGTTTTGAAAGCTCACTTTCCTCCACTGTTAAATCTTAAACTTCTTCTTTTGAATCATTGACTGCATTATCAATCCATTCTTCAAATTTTGGAAAAGTGTTATAATCCTAGTTTTCCCTACTCCTTCATACATGGCATTGGCCCTCTTACTTGCATAATTTGCCAAAGCACTGCTGAGAAGCTCTTCTTAAAAAACCATTTTTTAGAGCATGTATGTGCCATGCACCACTACATCCCATGTACCTACGCTTGTTGCATGCTAGACAACCCACGTACATAAGCTTGTTGCACACTAAACAACCCGCGTATGCTTGCAAAAGTTGCAAAAATTAAAAATTTGTGAGGAATTCGGTGAAATTCACGGGCTATTAGAGGTTTACCAACCAATTCACCTACTATAGCCTGTCACCCAACCAAATAACCATCATTTTTTCATATGAAAGGAGGTGTTGGGGTCTCATTTTACATCCAAGCATAAGAACAATAAAACTATTCCCATTTCACTTCCCTTCCTTGCCCAAGCTTTTGCTAACTTTTGTGAGATATTGTGTTGGCACAGGGGCAGACCCAGGGTTCAATGCTCAAGAGTGCACCAACAAAGCCCTAACTATCGGCCCTTTCGGCAACACTTGTGAAGCAGATGAAGTATCACCCGAGGTAGAGGCAGGGGTGGTTGCAAGACTCCAGTGTCTGCAACCTTAGTTGGGACACAGATCTGTGATTCTAACACTTAACAGAGCACTCAGCAGTTAACATTCATCAATATTCAGTTCTTAGTTACAGCGCAGTTAAACCGTAATTACAGAGCATCGCAGTATTCAACCAGATCTAGCATCTAACAGCACTTAGCATGATGAACATATCAGATCCTAACAAATTCCAAAACTAAGCACGTGTATGTAAGTTAGATCTAACATCCACCCATTTACATCATTAAGCACAAAGCATCAACAGATCTATCTATCTATATTAAAGCACTAAGAATATTAACATATAAGCACATCAACACATTGCACAAAGCAGAGCAACATAGCATGTACGTGGTTCACCCCCACCCTGGGGATACGTCCACCAACTCCTTGTATTCTTTATTAGCTTCTTCAATAGGTTACATGCACAGAACCTAAAAAACCCTACTCTGAAGAGGACAAGAGATCTGTGCATCTCACTACATCCTCCTTCCCTGAGTAGATCTAACCACACAGCCTTATACAGTCTCTTACAATGACTTGCACTTAGATCTGCAAGTCTCACACAGTATGCACAAAGCGTCGACAGCTCTTGATCACACAAATCCAACCCTAACACTTAGCCAATCCTTACAACCTCTTCTTATTACATCACCTAGTCTTCTATATATATTAATAAATAGGCCTAAGCATGGGTAAACCCATGGGCCAACATTCCCATACCCATCACATGATCCCAAAAACCCAAAAATCCCTAAAAAGGGGCCTATATCCCACGATATTTGCTTCATCTTGCGCTCCATCTTCGACATGTTATTGAAGTCCCAAAATAGGTCAAACTTAACCAAGGATCTCCCAAAACTTGGTCAAGGGCCAACATATTGCCTCAGCATTCCTTCATCAACCCCTTGTTTCTCCATTCAATCCATTCCCTTCCCTTTAGGTGATCAGAAGATTGACAGAAGAAGCCTATGTAAGGTGCACTTGCATCATTGTAAAGAGGAGTATGTGCCAGGTTCATGGAACGGTGGCTGACACAGATTGTAATTTTCAGTCTTTGTTTGATGAATAAAATAATCTCTTTTCCCTATCCCAAATGATGATGTTTTGTGTGTCTTCTTTGATTTATACTTAGCATTTGATATTTAACCCTAACTCATGAATAGAATAGCATGCTTGTAGTCCTTTTTTTCCTATCTTTGGATGTAGGTCATCCTTGGGAGGAGACATGCAGTCATTGGAACTACATAGCTTGAGGAGATCATCACCATACGTGGGATAAAAGGTACAATTACCTGATCTTCTCTCTTATTGCTTTCTTTTTGTTTGTTTTGGTATGTTTGGGGTAGAGTAGAAAATGGGTTGAATTTTAGACAGTCATTTGCTCTGTCTACATATTAAATCCTAGTGTATTTAAAGGGGGGATTTTCCCGCTAGCAAAAAGAATCACCTCCAATCAAATCATGGCGTATGCGCTTTTGAGGTCGATGTTGCATCCATGTTTGGTTCTCTTCTTAGTACATTTCCTACATAGAATATGAATGTATAAGATAATAATATTAATAATATAAAACTATAAATGAAATTGAATCAATAAATTATTGTGTAAAAAATATTTTCACATGCGCTACTTATCGAATGAAGATGTGTTATGAAGAACATAGGCATGTATCACACTTATTTATTCATGTGATAGCTTAAAGCGCCTTCCATTGACTTATAATACTTCACCTGCAACTCTCTCATTTTCGTCATTATCCCATACACGTTGATTGACACTTTTAAAATCCTTCATATATTTGTGCAAAATCCCACGACCTCTTGCATTGAATATCCCTCAGATATCCTACCTTCTGGTTTTGCCCTAGTACGAACAATCTTTTTCAAAATATTAATATATCTCTCTATAGGATACATCCATCACGTTCTTACTGGGCCACAATGCTCTAGTTCATATTCAATATGTATCAAAAGTTGCATTGAAATGTTAATTATTGTTGGTGGAAATTCACGTTCCAATAGACAAAGGAGTTCAACAACCTCCTGCCTCAAACTATCAAAGTTTGAAAGATCTTATACATATAAACTCATTATCTTTAATATTAGGCCCAACCTTATAATTTCCAATCTTGGTCCCTTTTCCAAACTTGATATATTCACCACAATAGGTAAAATATTCTAGATTATGACATGATAGTCATGGGTCTTGAGGCCTCTTAAGATATTCATGTTAGTTTGGCTTCTGATATTACTACTTACATATCCAGTGGGAAAGCAATTATGAGACAGCAACTTTAAGAATTGTGCACGTTGTTCCTTTGTCCAGACGTACGGAGCACTAGGTTTTCTATATTTTTATCATCATATTTTTCAACCCAAAGATTTCAATGAATCTTTAGTTGTTTCAATTCTTTATGTGATGAAACAGTATCAAAAGCATCAAAAAGAGTTTTTATAATAGCATAGTCTATATTTTTCTCAGTATGCATAAATTCAACAGTATGCCTGAAGGATATATCTTTTAAGCCCTAATTTGTGGCAAATTAACCCTTAATTGGGGCATATTGCATTAGTATTTTTATTTTATTTATGTCGGCTTGGGTCCATTAGTTGTAATTGTACCTCCTAGTCTCCTATATATACCAAGGAGACCTTTTCATTTGGAATCATCTTGTAATTGTGAATTCATATGATGTATAAGGAGATTGCCCCCTCAAAGAGGATTATTATGTGAATTTCTCTCTTTTTCAAGGCATTGAGTACTTATTATGAGGTTTTTATGCTATTTTGATATTTTCTTCTTAACATTTGGTATCAGAGCTAAACAATCCTCGGGACTGGCTTCTTCAAAACAAGTCTTCCTGGAATTTTCACTACAACTTTTTTTTCTGGAAGGTTTAAGGATCTATAATTTCTATGGTGTAGAGGAGAAATATAGAGATAAAGGGGGTCCAAATTTCATATCTGTATTCATTATATTTTTGGAGATACATTATGTTCAAGTTAGGGTTTTTGACTAGTCCTTAAACTAGTTTGAAACAAGGCTTCGTGGAATTTTCGCTCCCAATTTTTTTTGGCTTGGTTTCAAGTTCTGAAATTTTTATTGTATTAAGGCAGAATAGTGAGGTATCCTATGTACAAATTTCATCCCTTGATTCATTGTACTCTTAAATTTATTCCTTGAGGAAATTAGGGTTTTTGGTTGGTCCAGATTTCAGTCTAAAACAGGTGTTCTTGGAAGATTTATTATATCTAAAGCTACAAAAATCCAAATTGAGTGAGACCTGTTCCATTGGTTAGGGTACAGAACTACATTGTTTTGGTATGAATTTCAATTTCTAAAGTGAATACAGAGACACGTGGAAGTTTGTACAAGTTCACTCTCCTGAAAGGGAAAAAATCAACACATCTTGGGAAAGTTATCATAAAATTCTATTGGAGGATACAATCTTGGTCTAACCTGTGGGGTTGGAAAGAAGACACATCAGGCTACCTCAGGTAGAAATTTTAGACTCAGAAAGGACAAAATTGCATAGTTATAGCAGAAGAAAGGTCAGCTAGCATAATAGTCTCCAAATCAAGGTTTTAAAAGGTGTGTTTTTGTTTTTGGAAATTTGCATATCTTTTTACTAGAAGATCCAATTGGGGTGATTCAAAAAGTGGAATAAAATGGGATAAAAGGAGTATCACATAAATGTGGGAGAATCTTAGGTTTTTTAGGTACATACGTATTTCATCATCTTTAAACATAGGAGTTGTCGTTACTTGTCAGTGCTACAACCTCGGGACTATGTGGTTCTTCCACGTACCTAGAGTATATCGGAAGGCCCCTTTTGAATGGTTGCACATTATACAACACTACTACGGATTTGAGCTCCCACATACCTGGCATATATCGGGATACCCCCTAGAATATTGATACCAACTAAGTAAACCATTTGATCGTCTTGTTTCTATAGTACATCGAGAACAACACTCGGGGAGACCGCTCTCTAGTACCTGGGTAGTCGGATAGTACGGCTAAGGGCATGGTCAAGCCTCCTTAGTTAGTGCCCTGAGATATTAGGTCGAGTACTATTGTTGAACCCTACACATATATCAGAGAGTTATAACACCCGACACTCCCTTGTCTATGAGGAACTCTTCCTAAGCCAATTAGGAATTCCTACCTTGCAGTGATACTTGGACAACATGCCACAAAAAAAGGGAAATTCTACACCAAATAATCCATCATATAGTCCTACTTGGACTCTTGATGAAGGTGAAGAAATGTGCGAGTACATAGATGATTTACAAAAGAAGGCAGTAACAAAAGATTAACTACAAAGGATGATGTATTCAACTGAATCTAAGCTAGAATAAATGATGGATACTAATATGGATGGATTAAAAGAGGATATCATGGAAGGGTTGAGGAAGTTGTTAATAGAGAGGCCACCTGAAAATGACAATGTATCCCATGAAATTCATGATGAGGATACAAGGAAGATGAATAAATACTGGAGAAACTCCATCTTTGGGTTGAATACCAACCACTTTCCTAAGATCGATATGAGAAATTTTGATGGCAACAATCCAATCACATGGATACTCCATATGGAGCAGTTCTTTGATCTACACGATGTGCCTCAAACAAAAAAGGTACGAATTGTGTCCATACATTTAGAACCTAATCAGTTTGTGTGGTATCAATGGATTTGTTGTCGCAAATCACTTGTCGCTTGGAAAATTTTCACAAAAGAAATGATAGAACACTATGAGGATACAAGGAGCAATACCTTCTTTATCCAATTGATAAATCTCAAGCAAAAGGGTTCAGTTGCGGAGCACATTGAGAACTTCCAAAGATTGAATATCAAGGTAACAAATATTTTGGATGAGCACCTAATTGATGTCTTCATAGGAACTTTAAAGGATAACATTCAACATGAGGTTTTCCTTTAGGAACCCAAATCATTGGAGAATGCATTCAAGGTGGCGAGAAATGTTGAAAGTAAAAATCTGTCTATGGTTACTAGAAGGACCACCCCTAACATCTATCGAGAGAATAATGCTCATTCTTTTGAACCACCTAAACCTAAAGGGTTAACACCTCGACAATTGGAGGAAAGAAAAGAAACAGGTTTATTCTTTAATTGTGATAGGAAGACAGTAAGGGACATAAGTGTGGTGAGAAGAAATTATTATACATAGATTGTGAAGAGAAAAAAGAACAAGAACAATAAAAAGAACAAGAACCATCTCAAGATGAAGATGTAGAAGAGATTTCTTTTGAAGAGATGACTCCCACCATATCATGTCATGCATTGGCTAGAATTAGCACTCCTCAAACACTCAAGATCGAAGGATATATCAAAACGAAAAAGGTAATAGTGCTAATTGATTATGGTAGTACTCATAATTTCATTCACTACAAATTAGCTAAAGCTCTCAATTGCTTTATATATCCAGCGCCAGAGTTTCAAGTAATGATTGCAAATGGGGGAACTATCAATTGCTCAGGAAAATTCCATAAGATCGATATTACTATAGGGGAATATGTAATGAATAGTTCAATGATTTCTATACCCATGGGTGGTGCTGATGTCATACTAGGGGTCCAATGGTTAAAATCATTGGGAACCGTGTCTTTTCATTTTAAAGAAATTTTCATGAAATTTTCATTGGAAGGAAAGGAATTTGAGTTAAAGGGTATCACAGGGAAACCCAGTAAGGTGGTAAGCTCTAATGGCATGACAAAAATATTGAAAAGGGGGAATCATGGTGTAATTGTACAACTATTCTCACTAGATGTTCAAACATCTAAGCCATATATTCCCCTAGATCTCCAAGGGATCATTGATAAGAATTCCAAAGTATTTGAATATATTCACAGAGGTCTTCCACCCACTCATAATCATGATCATGTTATTCACTTAATTCATGGGAGTGCTTATCCTAACATCAGGCCTTACATATACCCTTATGCCCAAAAGAGTGAAAGTGAGCACATGGTTGAAGAAATGTTAGAGGTTGGCATTATTATCCCTAGCCAAAGTTCTTACTCTATACCGGTGGTAATGGTACTCAAGAAAGAGGCCTCATGGCATATGTGTCCAGATTATAGAGATCTAAACAATATCACCATTAAATATAAGTTTCCCATTATCGTCATTGATGAATTTTTAGATGAACTACATGGAGCAATCTACTTCACAAAGTTGGGTTGTGACTTTGAAATCATCTACAAAAAGGGGAAGAAAAATGTTGTGGCATATGCACTCTCAAGAAAGGATGAAGATTTTGAGGCATTTCTTTGTTTTATCTCTATCATCCAACCTAATTGGATAATAGAAGCAAGGGATGAATGGAAGAATGACGAAGAAGTGTGGACTCTCATTCAAAGGTTGCAACAAGATTCCAGTGCATGCAATACATTTACATGGGAAAATGATTCACTATGGTACACAGATTGCTTATATTTATGTAAGAAATCCCAACTCAAAAAAAAGGTACTTTTGGAATTGCACACCTCTCTGGTAGGAGGGAACTCAGGATTTTTGAAAATCTATCGCATGATCAAGAGGGAATTTTTTGGGGATGGCCTTAAAACTGATGTTCAAAGGTTTGTGGAATAATTTTTGGTTTTCCAACAAAATAAGGTGGAAACAGTTAAGACCCCAAGTCTTTTACAACCATTAGCCATTCTAAGTCAGTGTTGGGAGGAGGTTTCCATGGATTTCATCACACGGTTACTAAAGTCTGAAGGAAAGAGTCTCATCATTGTAGAAATTAAAATGACAAAATAAACAAGACTATATTATGTCATACACTTATAAACCTAGAGATAATTGTCTTCTATAAACTCTGAAATGTTTAAACCCACATTCAGAAAATACCATAAGCAGAAATACACATTGCTAAGCAATTTTTGCAGCGGAATAAACACAATGAACAACAATCATTCAACTCAGAAATTTAGGCAATGCCAAGGAAAACCCCAATGTGGGGAAACCCACTGAGAGAGAGAGAGATTTTATTAGCTTCAGGAAAGATATATCAGTAGCAACAATACATTTACAGCCAAGAGAAATAACTTACAGCACCCAACAATCCCAACTTTTTTCTTTGGAAAATTTGCCCAAAAAATCCATACTATTGTACGACCCTGCCCTCTTTCAGCACCTCGAAATTTGTCCCAAATAAAAATTGTACGAACAACAACAAAAAACTGCCCAAAAACACAAACAGAACTCCAGAAAATTGCCTTGATTTCCATGTAGAAAATTTTCCTCGATATCCATGCCCTCCTCATTGTTGTACGGACTGTACGGATCCGTACAATACGGCCTCTCTAACAACAGCAAGTTACAACACTCTCACACGGAAAACTCTCTTGGGATTTGTGCCCAATCTCTCTTGGTAAATGTGCCCTCCTTGCTGCCCTCTTTGCTCTCTCAAGCTCTCTCGAAAATCTCTCTCAAACTCTTCTCAATGTCTTGCACACTACCCAATGCATTCTATATGAAAGTGACCCTTCACCTTCTCCAACCCTAAATCTAATGGCCATATCTAAACTTGTCTTTACAATATCAAGGGTCATGATTCATTCCCTCCAAAATAAATCACTTTAAAATATTAAAATACATTTTCACTTTATAACATAAGTGCAATTTATGAGATAAAGTCACTTTAATATTAAAAGTTACACTTCATGAAAAATTCACTCTAATAAAAGAACCACTTTATCACAACTTTATAAAAACCCATTAAGTGTCTAGTAGTGCAAATATAAGGTTACTTCTGCATACAAGATAAACATGCGGAGTACCTCTCGAGCTATAAAATCTAACACTCCCTAGACTTAGCGAGGGATGTACTTGCTTCCATCGCCATCATTCGGTCCCATCACATTGTTCTTAGTAGGATCTCCCAATAAACCTGGAGCCATCCTCAACACCTGCAGAAAACTCGAACCAAAAGACATCCTCTTGACAGCTACTCTGAACCCTGAGCTCCTAGGAGAATCCACTCCACCTTGAACATCGATTCGATCACACCATCTGAGCCTCCTACCAGTGCTCAAAAGAGACTCTCTCTCTTCTCTCGGAATGCAATACTGAATCCTTGGGACCACTGCAGTCTCAGGAGCCTCTTGCTCCTCATCCGATGTTGAATCATATCCTATAGGTTGTCCTCGAAACATGCACAACCTGCCCACCCAATCACCAATCAGTTGTGGTTCCACCGGTTCTTCTCCCTCCGTGTAGATAAATACATGTCCTCTCTTGAACAATGTACAATATCCATCATTCTCCAAGGCTGAGACTGAGAGCAAGTTAACCCTCAACCATGGAACAAAGATAACTCCATCAATATCCATGAATCCTCCAAACTTGAGTCATAATCTAACCCTTCCAACTCAACGTACAACTCGTGCCATACCACCTTCACTCTCCACCAGCCGGTCAAGACCTATCTCTGTGATCATAAGGAATGCTCGCCACATTCTTTTCATGTGACAAGAGGCTCCACTGTCAACGATCCATCTAAAATCACACCCAAATCCTCCACTATCAACATTGGATACTAGAGTAACCAAAGAAAATTCATTATAAAAATTGGTAGAAAAGTCCTCCATGGCTATTGTAGCAATTGTCTCAGGCCCCTCTTGTTCCTTCTTCTTCTTCTTCCTCTCAAGACACTGAGAAGCAAGGTGCCCCAACTGGTTACAATAATAACATCTGACTTTACTCAAGTCCCTCCCTGAATTTCCTTTCTTCTTTCTCTTTGCAGCAAGAGGAAAATTATCCTCAGCTTTGTCTTCCTTCTGACCACTACTGTGAGACCCCATCTCGATCTCCTCCTGAGTGAAATCGTCCCAAAACCTGCTCCAATATGGAAAATTTTCTCGACCCACCACACACTTCGCAAAGACATCCCATTCCTTTGTTGAAGCCTTTCAAGGCTATCCTCCCAAACTTGGCTTCTGAGATGATCTCTCCCACTGCAGCTTACTCGTCCTTAACTTGGGCTAGTTGGGTAAGATAGGATGAAACATCCTCACCCTTAACCATATTCGACTCATGCAACTTATCTTTCAAGGCCATCTTCTGATAGGCATTCTTGGCCTCAAATAAATTATTTTTTCTCTACATATTGCAGTGCTTTCTCCTCTCTTTCATCCTTTATCGTCTTCTCTTCATAAATTTTCTTTAAGACCTCATCTCTCTTATAATTCTTCTCATCTAGTTTGGGATTCTTATTTTCTTCATATTTATTTTCTCTTTTGACTTCGTCTTGGCCCTTTTTCTTCTCCTTTTCTATCTCTGACTATTTTCTTTGATATTCTTCTTTTGCTTCCAAGTTTTTGGGTATCTTCAATTTTCTTTTCTCTTTTCTTCTTTTTCCTTTGTTTTTGGTTTTTCTTTGTCCTTTTCTATAAGAAATAGGAATTATTCCTTGTATGTATTTATTTTTTCTTCCTCTTCTCTTTGAATCTTCTCCTTAGTTGGCTCATATATCATCAGGTGTAGTACTTCTTCAAATAATGTTACCCCTTTGATTCATAGTTCACTTCACCAGTGATAGGGTGTTCTAATAGCTTTGGCATGAGTAATTACTATATATTTTAGTTCATTCCCTTTAGGTTCCCCTATACATAGGAATAGCTCTTATAGGGATTCAACTTCCTTTTTAGCATGAGGACCATTGGATAATTCATATCTCCCTATGTTCAGAGGGGATGTGGGCCACAGTTTCTTATTATTACCTTAGAGGAACGAGGTTATCCCTGTTTCTATGGTCTAGTAAGCAATCTCTCGGGCCAATAGGCTATCAAGAACATACTTGCAAAAGAGATGAGGGGATTAAGAACTCCCATAGACCTTGGTATAAGTATAATACTTTCCTATATACCAATCCCCAATATTCCTCGGTGTTTCTAGGGCCTCCTATGAATGAGAGGGTCCTTCACACCATCTAGAATGATCCTCTGATCTTTGGCCTCCTTTACTTCATGCAAATACAAAGAAACAAGATATTTTGTTGGAGCCACAACAACAGAACTGACATAGTTCGAAATCTTGTTCTCATTGAGAACAATTGACATCCGGACCTTCCACGGCAAATAGTTGGAAATGCCATCCAACCGATCCTCAAATCTAATGCAGGCAGCCATATTCCCTGTCACTATTCAAAGGAAAATAAACAACAGATTCCCCCCTTCAACCCTTGCCCAAAATTCTCACTGCTCACTGTCACTCAAAGCCCAAGCTTTGATACCATGTAGAAATTAAAGTGACAAAATTAGCAAGACTATATTATGGCATACACTTAGCAACCTAGAGATAATTTTCTTCTATGAACTCTGAAATGTCTAAACCCACATTCAGAAATTAGCATAAGTAGAAATACACATTGCTAAACAATTTTTGCAGCGGAATAAACACAATGAACAACAATCATTCAACTCAGAAATTTAGGCAATGCCAGGGAAAACCCAATGAGAGAGAGATATTTTATTAGTTTCAGGAAAGATATATCAGCAATATCAATACATTTACAACCAAGAGAAATAACTTACAGCACCCAACAATCCCAACTTTATGCCTTGGAAAATGTGCCCAAAAAATACATATTGTTGTACGACCCTTCCATCTTTCAACACCTCGAAATCTGTGCCAAATAGCAGTTTTACAGACATCAATAGAAAACTGCCCAAAAACACCAACAAAATACCAAAAAACTGCCTTAATTTCCATGCAGCAATGTTGCCTCAAAATCCACGCCCTCCTCACTGTTGTACGGACTGTAAAGATCCATACAATATGGCCTCTCTAACAACAACAAGTTACAACACTCTCACACAGAAAACTCTCTTGGGATTTGTGCCCAATCTCTATTGGGAAATGTGCCCTCCTTGCTGCCCTCTTTCCTCTCTCAAGCTCTCTCAGAAATCGCTCTCAAACTCTTCTCAATGTTTTGCACATCTCCCAATGCATTCTCTTATAATCTGAAAGTGACCCTTCACCTTCTCCAACCCTAAATCTAATGTCCAAGATCTAATCTTTCCTTTTCAAGATCAAGGGTCATGATTCATTCCCTCCAAAATAAATCACTTTAAAATATTAAAGTACATGTTCACTTTATAACATAAGTGCACTTTATGAGATAAAGTCACTTTAGTATTAGAAGGCACACTTCATTAAAATGTCACTTTAATAAAAGAACCACTTTATAAAAACCCATTACAAAGTCAAGTGTCTAGTAGTGCAAATATAAGGTTACTTCCTCATACAAGACAAACATGTGGAGTACCTCTCGAGCTATAAAAGATAACAATCATGGTGATTGTTGATAGACTTACCAAGTACACACACTTTTGTGCACTCTTTCATCCTTTCAAAGCCAATACAGTTGCTACCGTATTCATGGAGACAGTTCAAAAGCTACATGGAATCCCAAAGATTATTGTAAGTGATAGAGATCCCATCTTCATTGGACATTTTTGGACAAAATTATTTTCTTGTTTGGGTACTCAATTGACTCATAGCTCATCTTATCATCCTCAATCTGATGGACAAAATGAGATAGTGAAAAAATGTCTGGAAGGATACCTTCATTGCGTTGTCTCTAATAAACAAACATAATGGTTCAAATGGTTACCCTTAGCAGAATGGTGGAATAACACTTCCTTTCATACTGCAACAAAAATGACACCAGTTATGGCGCTTTATGGATATAACCCACCATACATCATTTCTTCTCTAAAAGAAAAATCTAAGGTTCAAGAAGTGGAATATCACATTCAACATCAACAACAAGTTCTCCAACTCTTAAAGGACAACTTGACCATGGCACAAAATCGCATGAAACAACAAGCATATCATCATCATAGTAAAAGAAGTTTTGAAGTAGGGGATTGGGTATTTTTAAGACTGCAACCATACAAACAGATGTCCCTCAAGCAATCTAAGAAGGTTAATAAATTATCACCGAAGTACTATGGCCCTTATAAGGTGTTACAAAATATTGGTACTATGGCATACAAATTGGAGTTGCCTGCATCTTCGGGAGTACACCTTGTTTTCCATGTTTCATGCTTAAAGAAGGTTATAGGTAACAATATCCCAGTTCAAACTATAGTGCCAGAACTTGACGAGGAAGGAAAAATCATATTAGAGCCTGAAGTTGTCACTGACACAAGAATTCTCTGACTGAGGAATAGATCAATTTCAGAGTGTCTCATTAAGTGGAAGAAACTACATGTTGAAGATTCTAGGTGGGAAGCTGAGTCTTTTATAAAGAAGCATCCATAACTACTCAATTGTTGAGGACAACACTTGTCTCAAGGGGACGGGCATGTTAAGCCCTAATTCATGGCACATTACCCCTTAATTGGGGCATATTACATTAGTATTGTTATTTTATTTATGTCGGCTTGGGTCCATTAGTTGTAATTTTACCTCCTAGTCTCCTATATATACCAAGGAGACCTTTTCATTTGGAATTATCTTGTAATTTTGAATTCATATGATGTATAAGGAGGTTTCCCCCTCAAAGAGGCTTATTATCTGAATTTTTCTCTTTGTCAAGGCGTTGAGTACTTATTCTGAGGTTTTTATGCTATTTTGATGTTTGGTTCTTAACAATATCCTTAAAGTATGGCAAATTATAAAATATGCACAATATTTTTACATCACTTTCATTACATGGATCATCTCTACTACCACAAATCCCACCACTTTCAATAAACAACATTCTTTTATTTCCATTCTCAATAATGTATTCACTCATTATTGGTAATGGTACTTCACGATTCTCTTCCTGGCCATTGAAACATGTTTTTTGTCGATGATATGGATGATCCATTTCCAGGTAAGCACGATGTCCACAATAAATACACTTATGCAAACTTCTTGAGTGCCTCACAAAATTCTAAAATTTGCAACAACGACATCCATAGTATTCATGAACATTGAGACCAGTCAATGTGTCATTTGCAAGAAGATCGTGAACCGTAAACAATAAGGAAGTTGTTAAAGTGAATTTCATTGAATGACCATCCCTTAATAATTCAATTCCTTTCCACAATTCCATTAGCTCATCATATAATGGCTCTAAATAAGTGTTGATTGTATCTGAAGTCATACTTTTATTTCCACGTATAATCATTGATAACATTAAGAAAAATGGTTTAGTTGTTAACCATGGAGGCAAGTTATAATTTATTAAAAACACTGGCCAAGTTGACCATTTAGTACTTTGATCTGAGAATGGGTTCACACCATCTAGAGCCAAACCCAACCTTATATTGCGAGGATCTTGGGAAAAATCAGGCCATCTGTTATCAAATTCCATCCACATCTTAGAATCAGGCACATGTCGTTGTTTTCCATTAGTGCTCTTATTTCGAGCATGCCATTGCATAAGTTCACCAATGTATCTGCACCTATACATTCGAAGTAATCGTGGGATTAGTGGAAACTGGCGAAGAACCTTCCTAAGAACCACAACCGATTTCAAGCCTGGTCTATACCTCCCTTCTTGACATTTTGGAAATTCTATATCACTTGCAATATTTTTGCGAAACAATACACAACCATTCACACATGTGTATGTTTTCATACTCTAATCCTAGCTTAGTGATTTGCTTTTTACATTGACTTTGTTTTGTTGGCAATGTGGAGTCACATGGTAACAACTGACTTAATAATGCTAATAACTCATCTATACTCTCATTTTCCCAACCATGCAACACTTGCAAGTTTAGAATTTGAAGGATTGTTGTCAAATGACTTAACTTGCAATTAGCATACACAGGATTTAAAGCATCTTCCATTGACTTGGCCCAATCATCATTTAGACCCTCATTCAACATTCTATGAACTTCAACCCCTTCCTCTAACATTGTTGCATCTTCATCTATGTTTGGTGCCACTTCAATGATGTTTGGTACCTCTTCATCTATCATACTACGCAATTGTATCATATCTTCATAATAATTTATGTTCCAAGGGCTTACACCACTATGCCCATGTCTTATCATATGTCAATAAATCAAATTTTGTTTTCTCACCTTTCCACCAGGACAACCATTACATGGACATGGATATATGTGCATATCATTCTCATCAACTATTCTCTCATCATATACATGGTATTCATCTGTTTTCAACCTTCAAATTTGACTCATCTTTGATGTTTTGCATTCCAATATTAATTTTATATGTTAATTAACAAATCTCAAGTAATTTAGATAGTACAAGGGCACAAAATCAGCCAAGTTGTTGTTAAAAACAACAACATTGACAAGGAACTAAGATAGTCTATGATTTTTCATTTTCTAGTTGTGAAGAGAGGTTGGGAAAAGCAAGCATTTCTCAGAGAAGCCAATAGGAAATGAGAAAGGTGTCATAGAAGGAGGAGTTTTTCAGCCTTGGCAAATCTGAATCCTCTGCAGTTTGGTAGTCTTGTGGAGCATGTATTTCTTACTGCAACTTGCCACTCTCAGTTTTGGCCACGTTATTGCAGATTAAATATTTTGGGGGCACTTGAAGGAGCTTGAAAGAATTTTTTTTCATGAATTTTATGTCTTTTATTGCAGATTAATGATATTGGGGGCACTTGAAGGAGATTGAAAGAATTTTTTTCTAAAACTATCATGCACTGAAACTATCTAAGTTACGTTTTTTTCTAAAACTATTAGAGCTCCATTTTTATGATATTGAAGAATGCTAGAAATTGACCACACCTATGATTCTAGTTTATATCTACTAGATTCAACACAACAACACGGGCATCAGATTGACCATATTGCACAATGCTCTGAATTCTTTTGGAATTTACAATAAATACATTGCTTGAAATGTTAGGTAAAGTAGGAGCATAACTAGAACCATTGATTATGGAAATGGTTGCCTTATTAAATGTATAAACCAAAATGTGGTGGGAGAGATTATTTCAGCTGGTGTTTCACAAAACTAGAACCCAAAACCTCAGCCATTTCAAGAATGGAAATAAGCTTGATGAAACAAGATATTTGTGAGTCGGTACAACACGAATTATGGGATTACCCATCACAATCCATATCTATTTACATAGCAAGAAAGTGAGTGATGCTTTATTTTTGAATTGGGTGGTGGAAATCATTTGGGATTTCTCTGAGTTTAAGAGATTTTTTTGTTGTTGTTGTTGAGCAGGGTGCATCTGAATGGCTTCATACCCAGTGATATTTGTTTTACTAGAGTATGCTCATTGATTTTAGAATAACCATGCAAAATCATTGATTTTAGATGGTTCTTCTACTCTTCCAAAGAAGATTAAAGGCTTCTGAATGAGTGCTCTTGAGGAGTCCGATGACGAGGGCCATGCAAGCAGAAATGGTGAAAAGTTTCCCCCTTCTACTTCATATGGAAATGGTGTTGATAGTATAACATTGTATGGAGATAAACAAATTACATATACTATATTGAGAAGAAGAGTTGAAGCAAATGCAATCACCTCTACAACTTTTGTTTCTATCGAGTCATCTACAAATAACATTTCAGGGTTTACTTTTCCAGTTAATCCATCTAATACTAGTTTCACAGAACCACCACCAACTCCCACAGTCATGCCATATCCTTCGAATAAAGGTAGAACTCAACCTACAATAGGGAATATTACTCCAACTTACAACTTTGGTTCATCAAGTCCCAGCAAAGGACCTGTATTCTCTTTTTTCTACAAGTGGATCTACGGATGTGGATACTACCAAGCCAAAGTTTGACTTCAAATTTGAAAGCAAGCCATAATCATATTTCAACAATATTGTTGTATCTACAGCTGCATCTGTGTCTACATATGGATTGGAATCTTCAAATTCAATATTTAAGGGTGCATGAACCTTTGGATTATCAGGTAGTGCACCCTCTTTCACAAATTCAAGCAGTATTTTATCTACATCTACCATTGTTACCACTTATACAAACTTCCCATTATTTGGTTATGTTGTCTCCAAGGTATTTCAAGAAACCTCACACTTCATATATGTATATGGAAAATGTATTTTATGTAATTCCTATTTCCAATAAATGTTTTCATACAGCCAACTTTGGATTCATCTAGAGTGTTGTGATTGGATTACAGGGCTATATTTTGTACAATTGCATTCTTACCGGTGAAGGGTTTTCCACAAACCATCAAAGGAATAATTCATAGAGTGGTATTCATATCTCCTTTCCATCTCTCCTTTTGAAGAAGAAGATCTATTAATGAATGGTGAACAAGATTTTAATAATCTGAATAATCTACCACCAAAAGAATCGTCTGGTAAAAGAGATAGTTCAAAAGGTGATGATCTACAAGATGAGCCTATGAAGGATATTAATTCATAAATTGATCAAAGTCCAAATACACAAGAAACTATAGATTTCACTAAATAAATTATAGAGAAACATATGTTTGGATTTTGTTTCTCAAAACCATGTTTGGATCAAGGAGAGGATGATCTTATAGAAGGAGCTATTCAAATCCTTGATGACATTCCTCCACTAGTATTTCATGTGTATGATGTAGAAACATTTTCTACTGAAAGCATGAACCTTGTTCTACATGAGGTCTTTGTTGACTTGTCGATTATAATTGAAGAGAAACAAGAGGAAGATTAGTTAGAGGAAAACTCTTCACCTACTAGCAGAATGAAACTCTTATCTATAGAATATTTAAATAATGAATTGGTGATTGAAAACAATAGGCCCCTTTATTTTGACAAATATTTTGAACAAAATAAACATATAACTCTTGATCAATCATCTTGTGCAATAACCAAGACTGTACCACTAGTTTTCATGGAAACTAGGAGTTTGGATTTATTTAATAATAAGAGTATGTTTATTGGATGTACTGTCATGGAACATATTACAATACCTAAGAAAGAAAGTGATTCATATGCTAAGGAAAAATTTTATTACCCAAACTCTCAATTTTTTATACATTGTACCTTGATTTATTTGCTGACCTTGAATCATAGAAAGTCAATTATGACTTCCATGTATTTGGAAATGTTGGTTTAGTAGAATAGGAAATATATATAGGAAATGTTTAGTGGCATATTCAACTGAGATATTAGGAGTTGGAATAGGAGTTTAAGGAGTTGTAGGATTAGTCCTCAGGCAACCCATGATCAATTAGGAGTTTGAGGAGCTGAGTTAGTCAATATACCAGCCAAAGTCAATCTTTAGGGAGGGGATAGAGAGATTCTGGTAAGGGCTTGAGAGAGACTTTCGCCATTAACCAAAATCCTTCCATTCACCTTTCAATAGAAGCATTTCACCTTTATAATTTGAACTTAAGTTATTTGCCTTTAGCCTTTATCCCCTCACCTCTCACAAAACAACACCTCACCTCACCTAAGAACTGGAAATTGGAACCATCGGACTTACCC
This sequence comes from Picea engelmannii, assembly GCA_009831015.1. NCBI lineage: Eukaryota > Viridiplantae > Streptophyta > Pinopsida > Pinales > Pinaceae > Picea > Picea engelmannii. The sequence continues at coordinate 376,662 of ML778256.1, forward strand.
TCGCAAGAACTGAATCACCCACCCCACGAAAACAAGTTGGTCAAATTCTAATGAGGTGCAAAGTGATGGTAGTTTTCAATTGACGGATGAGGAAGATTATCTTGATTTACAAAACTAGGAAAAAATTGTCATCTAAATTATGTCAACAATATTTGCTCTATGAGGTTACTTAAAAAGCTTATTGAAATGAATTTTTTTCACCTCAACCATCTCAGAAAACCTATGATGTTTCCTTCCCACCTCATTCTTAACACTCCAAATGGTATTTGATATTTTCATCATCGTTGCATAGTTGTGAAAAAATTAGGTGTTTTCATCTCCCCGTGCTACCCAAGTTGCTCTAGTTTTTTGCCTCCATTTTGATTCTTCCTAATCAAGGAACTCTTTTTTTCATGGCTCCAAAATATATAAGTTACTTATCTCTTCTTCATTGAAATTCCCATTCATGTTACATTTGAAAATGTTAGAAATTTCGTCTTCGAGTATCCATGTCTACTCTTATGGATCCTTGAATTTGGATTTGGACCACTCAACAAATTTTATTTTTACAATTTTAAAATTGTCACTAAATTAAAATGTAACAGATTCCTCCTACCGGTCGTCCATATGTTTCCATTCACTATCATGCAAATCCCTAAATTGAATATCTTTAGACCAATGAGAGTTGAATTTATAAGGGATTGGGGGATTTTCATTCTGCCCACCACACTAGGAGAATATGGGAACATGAACAAAAATATGCAACAATCCCCTTCGAACTAATCTTCATCAAAATAAAATACTATTGTGTGAATAATTTAAAATGTATATCAACTTAGTAAACTAAATGAAAGTTTTTACCATCTTTGCACGCACAAAAGAGTTGTTGTGATATGCAAGCTTGTTTTAATTTTTTTCATTCATAAGACTTTTGGGTAGCTATGGAATCTATGTACTGCAAGTTAGCTTAATTACTAATCTATATTAGTACTTAATATTAACTTAGAAATTCATCTTAGGATAAATTATATTTAGAAATAAATTATAAACTAAACACTTAGCATTGAATTGGGCTTGTCAACTATTTTATGTAGAATAGGCAATATTTGTTGTATGTGGCATGAAATATTGGAATTGGAAACCATATTATATGTCATGTCGATCAAAATGGGAACAATAATATGCAACAAGAAATTGTTGAGGCCATAAATTCAAGGTTCATTACATAGGCAAAACGATCAAGCAATTTGAACTTACTAAACTGCTTAGAAGAACTTGCTTTAGTATTGGGATCCTTATGTGGGACACATTTTTAGTGAGATTTAAGACCCAAGTGCATATTTTCTCCTTTCATGTAAAAATTTGGTCTCATGTAATTAGAAAGTTTTTGAAATGATAGTACATACCCATTAAGGCCTTTATTTCATTGCTCTTGAGGGTTAAAACTATTTGCATATTTCTAGTGATGCATTGCAAACCTATTTGTGTGTGTGACTCATATTCATAAAGATTCAAGGAAAGGAAGATGGGGACAAAAATTTTGAGAATCACTAGAGTGATTCGTCAAATTTCAAAGTACATTAGGGTAGAGAACATAGGGAATTTATTTTATCTCGCGTATAAATAAGATATATAGGAAACATAAAAAATAATTGTAATTTTATTAATAATGAATTATGACTAATAACAAATGAAGACAATGCATCATCCAATCATACGATTTGAAATTTAAATAGGTCAATCCACACATCATATAATGATACATTCATACAGTACCATTTGAAAATAGCTTGTGATGTGTCTTCTCCTTGCAAATGTTGCAATAGTCATTTAGAAACATTAAGCTCAAATGTGTTGCAATAGTTCTTTGGAATCATTGGTGACAATTTGAGTCCTTATAGGATAAGGTAAGGTAAGGTAATTTCAATAATGTCCAATGAATGACCATAAAAGTAGGTCAATGAGACTAAAACAATAGATTCAATGTAGGCATGAAAAGTGGGAGTGTAAAAGCAACTCCCCAATCGATATTGAAAGAAGAGAGAGAAAGAACTAAGTGTCTCTAAAAAATTCAATGTTTTACTAAGAGAATATATAAATAATGTGCAAGTATAAGAAACATGATAGAAATTTAAGAGTCTCAACACTGAACAAAATAGATGATGTCAAGGCTTTCTAGTGCTTGTGTTGGCTACTAAGGGTGAGGCCTTCAAAGGCATACATAATCCTATGGAAGACATGGAGTGGACTGATCATCCCTCCCTCAAATATTAACTTATTCCTTACTCTCCATATAAAAATACATGCAATGTAGGCACAAAAAGTGGGACTGAAAAAGCAACGACCCAATCAATATTGAAAGAAGAGAGAGAAAGAACTAAGTGTCTATCAAAAAATTGAATGTTTAACTAAGAGAATATATAAATAAGGTCCAAGTACAAGAAATATGCTAGAAACTTAAGAGTCTCAAAATTGAAAAAAAGACAGGATGTCAAGGCTTTCTAGTGCTCATGTTGGCTATTAAGGGTGAGGCCTTCAAAGGCATACAAAATGGTGAAAGGCTCTCTCAATGGTAGGGGTTTGAGAGAGTCTTTCACCATTAACCAGAAGCCTTCCATTCACCTTTCAACAAAACAATTTCACCTTTAGAATTTCAACTTAAGTCATTCGCCTTCAGCCTTTAGCCCCTCACCTCACATAAGAACCAGAAATAAGAACCAACAAACTTACCCTCACAAGCACCGAATCACCCACCCCACGAAAACAGGCTGGTCAATTTTTAACGAGGTGCAGAGTGATGGTAGTTTTCAATTGACAGATTTGGAAGATATAGTAACACCGGATGTGTCAAACCAAATTCATCATCCACATAAATGTCTAGGGTTTGCAAATGTAAATATCCAAAAAGGAATAAATCTCAATACAAAAATAGAAAATAGAAACAGACATCTAGGGTTTGCAAACATATATCTACTTACCCGTTACTTCGTTGCAGAAGGCCCTTGAAAATTTGAATTCTTACTTCGCCTTTTGAGAAGTCTCTACATCCTCTCCACAACATTTTTATCCACCATGATAGTTGCTTATATACCTATACAACATGCATTGCTCGAATTAACTAAAACCCCTCTCCTCTGGTCGGCTCCAAGCTCCAATGGTCCAATTAACTAAAACCCCTCTCCTCTGGTCAGCTCTGGCTTCAATTCAAACCTCACCGGCTCCAATACTACTCATAGGATCCAATATTGGTCAAGACAGAAACCCAAATTACACCTCCCTCTGCCTCGTCTAATATTTAACACTGCACCCACTCCCTCTATGGAATATTGGTCAAGCCGGAAACCGCAAATACACCTCCCTCTGCCCTGTCGAATACTTACCACTACACCCACTCCCTCTACACCCATGGACTAGCTGTATAATTATATGAAACCCCAAACACACCTCCCTTTGCCCCATCAAATATTTACCATTGCACCCATGCCCTATGCGCCCATGGACTAGTTGTATAATTACCTGAAGTGTGTTGTATTCTCCCACCTTCTCTGCGCCCTCGTCAAATTATGAAGAGCACCATATTCTCCCACCTTTTGTGCCCTCATCAATTCTCTGCGCCCTTGTCAAATTATGAATGCAATCAGTACCCTTTTCTCCCACCACTTCAAAGAGTAGTTTGAATACATCAATTGTCAACATTTGCCATATGTCGTGAAAGTATGCCATGAAATGAGTGAAATGATAGCAAAGAATTATTATAAAAATAATATTATAATATTACGAAATATGATATATTTTTCATAACCATTGATTAATATATTTTAAATCATCCACGTAGATATAGTGTATATAAAGTTTGCAAATTATATTGTGTGACTAATATTTATTTAGTTGTGTTTACTCGACAATCAAATTAGTCATATATTTAGTTGTCATTTGTGTGACTAATAATTTAGATGTGTTTTTTTTTTTCCCGACAATCAAATTAGTCATATATTTAGTCATTTGTAACTCTGTTGCAAAACTATAGTAGAATTTAGTCATTTTTTCATGTCGTGACTAAAAGTTTTAGTCACGTAGTCATATTTGCCAAATTATACTAGTGTCTAGACACAACTAGTTGCCTTTACCATTCAATTGGCAGAGCTTACAAAGGGGAAGGAGAAGTAAGAATAAATCTAGTGTACTAAGTGTAGTATTGAAGGTCACCATAAAGATGAATACTCAGCCTTTTGCACGGTACATGGAGAGGAGGATATTGTGAGAAATGTAAGAAATGTGGGCATAATCTGCATGATTGTCCATTGCTGCAAAAATACCAGAGTACACCAAGAAATTTATTCTGCATGTTTTATAAGTCAGTAGGACATGAAGATAAATATTGTCGTGCATTCAATTTGATGAGGGCACACACTTCATACATGTACAAAATTCAAGAGGAAAATGTTGCGACAAAAGGAGGTCAGTATAATAATCAAAGAGGCTTTAACCAAGGAAATAGAGGAAGATTTGGCAGAGGTTGTGGACAATCAAAATTTGGAAGGGGGCAAAGAGGCCAAATAATATGTTATAAATGTAACCAACTAGAACACTTAACTCATGATTGTTAGAACCCATGTACAACATGCAAATATTTTCGAGCATTGGAGCATGCGACAAAAGACTGTCCTCGATTATTGACAAAGGGGCAAGCAAGAGGGAATAAAAACTAGAACCTGAATCAGAATGTTCAAAGGATATCAACAGAGATATGCTATGAAGGACCCAAAATAGAAGTTGTTACACGTGAAGGAGATAGAATAGGGATTGATACGACCAATGGAAGAAGGAAAGATGAGCAATGGGTAAAGAAAGCAACAAGGCCTTTGCCGACATTCGACCCACAATGAGAAAAAGAGACCTATAACTAGACAAGAAAGGATATATTAGGACCGAATTGGGTAGCATCAACATCATCTGTGCCACCTATGGGTGGCATGCCTCCAATCTATGATCGTGCCTTACCAGAAGGGCCTCTAAAGAAAGAAAATACTTTGGGAGAGTTTTTGAAGATTTCTTTAGAGCTGATGAAGGATTAAAATGCATTGAATACACAATGCAACATGATTGACCATTTCCCACAAGAAAGGACAATTCCTATCATACATAAGGTAGTGAATTAGGTACTGTACAAGAAAAAAACCAATGGATATTTCAGATTGAGTGCGCAGATTGGGGAATATGACGTGGACAACGTGATTTTAGACTTGGGTTCCGATGTGAATGTGTTACCAAAATAAAACCGGGAAATGATGGGGAAAACCAATTTAATCTAGTCCCTTGTCCGGTTAAGATTATCAAATCAGCACAAGATAGTACCGATTGGTCAATTGACAAGGATACATGTGACTATAGATGGAGTGCACAGTATAGCAAATTTTAAAGTTATCGTAATTGTGGATGATAATCAACCATACCTAGCGTTGATGGGATTAGAATGGTCCTTCAAAAACCAAACAATCATTAATTTCAAGAGAAGAGAAATGATCTTTGAAGTAGGGGAATTGAAGGTTATTGTGCCATTGGATCCAAGAGAAGGAAAGAGGTACATAGAGCCAGCAAAAGGGGATGAAATTGACAACTTGTATAATATGACTACGCGAATGGATGATTGTGTTAACCCCGCCATAGATGGTGTGATAAGTTGGAGGAGCATTATCTCATGTGCTTCAAACTCAGAGGAAGGATTGAAACAGTGGAAACAAAGGATGCACAAAGTCTCAACAAGGCAGTGTGCCCACATTACTTGATCATTGTGCTGGATTGCAATGAAGCTATGTGATCCAGCCAAGTATGTTGAATTTGTTGATATAGAAACATTTGTACAAAAGTTTTAGTTACAAATACTTGAACAACAAAGATTGTTGGCTTTAGATGTTGTTTTAAAGGCCAGTCCAACCATATGGTGGGTTGCGCATAAAGAATCCATAGAAGACTGGAAATAGTGTAGAATAATGAACAAGTTAGATTCAGTATCAATGTGGAAGATATCGCGTAGAAATACATTGGGGAAGGAAATCCAACAGATCATGTCACACATTGTGAAAAGATATGGAGCACGACACCAAAGAAAGAATGGACACACAGGGTCATACATGCATTGGAGAAGATTCCAAAGAATTGGTACTTGGAACTAGAGATGCACAGATATACCGCAGAATGGGACTACATGAATCAAAGGTTTAAGGTAAAATTTACTTTTGAGCATGAATCTCCATTAGTAGATGTAGCGCTACAGGATATTAGACACAAAATTTTCTCATAAGAAGAGTCGATGGAGGTAATATTTGTATGAAGTGCGCACAATGCTTCTATGACAGTGATCCAGATTTTATGAGTAGAAAAAAATGAATATAGATTATTAACAGGTGCTTAACACAAAATAACAGAGATACAGTAAAACCGGTTTTCTATTCAATAATGAAATAAGTTGAAAACTGCAAATTGCAGCGAAAACAAGCTTGATGGAATGGTGGCGGCTTATCTCTGAGAACAGATGTGACGGTTGCGCTCATTCACAAGAAGATGATTACAATGAGGCTTTGAAGGCCTTTTTACAATAATCAGGAATGTTAAAAACCCTAGACATCCAAAAACCTAACCCTAGGAGATGAAGCGCCAAAAGTCATGTGGGCCCCGTTTGGGTAAGTTAGTACATCAACTTCC
>ML778256.1:383359-396640 GCA_009831015.1 Picea engelmannii
CATTTTAGGCGTATGATAGCCTGTTGGAAAGGTATCATCGAGGAGATTCATTTTAGGTGAGATATAAAAGAAAAATACATATTTCATACTTTGTTTCCAAAAAAACATCGTTTAGGGCCTCAAAACGGCTCCGGAAGTGAAAACTGCTAAAAATAGTAAATTACCAAAATTGCCATAAAACTATTTTGAGCCAGTTGGAAAAGGTGGGTGGCCACTGATATCCATATGGATCAATCCTCCCTCCTTAGGAATCAATGGTATACATTGCGCTGAGGCCCCCCATCATATGAGGAAATTTATGTTGAATTTGGCCTCGGGTGAGCCACTTGCCTTGGTGCAGGAGCTGCCCTACTTTGACGACTCGATAAAGTTGGATCCTTTGTTGTCGAGTGCCCTTGATCTGTGTGTCCAAAATATGATCATTGGATTCCTGTTATATGCAGTCGGGTTTGAGATCTATTGGTGTCAGTTGTTCTGCTACTTCTGAGGTGTCCAATAATGGTGGGAAATAAGGGCGAAGGAGATCCACATTGAACACTGGGTGCAGGCCAAGGAAAGGAGGAATGTTGAGATCAAAATCATTATCCCCCACAGCCTTGGTGATACTGTACGACCCATAACGGAGTGGGTGAATCTTTCGATGGGGTCGTGTAAGGCATTCTTTCTGCAAGTGCAACCAAACTTTGTCACCCACCTGAAACTTATGTGGCACCCGATGTTGATCATGGCACTGTTTGTATTTGTCATTGGACTTCTGTAGGATATCCTGAACCTGTTGGCGGATGTCTTGGATCCACTCAATGAACCGGGTGGCTTTGTCAGCTTCAGTTGGAGCAGGAGATGATTCGGTCGAGGTGATTGGAAGGGGAAGTGCAACATCTATGGGACCCAATGGTTGGAATCCCAACCCCACCTGAAAGGGGTTGTGGCCGATTGATCTATGCAGGGCTTGGTTTTAACTATGTTGGACACAGGGAAGGCTCTCATCCCATGTGCGAGGGTGCTTTGGATTATACATGCGAAGGATATGCACAATCATTCAATTTACAACCTCGGTTTGGCCATCTGTCTGGGGGTGGAAGGTCGTGGATTTGGTGAGCTTGGTGTCCAGTAGTGACTAGAGGCTCGACCAGAATGTGCTGAGAAATCGACTGTCCCGATATGAGACAATGGCTTGTGGAATTCCAAAATGTACCCAGACTCGTTCAAAGAACAGCTTGGCAGTGGCCTCTACTGTGATGCTCTTCTTGCAGGCAAACATAATCGCCATCTTAGAAAAGCAATAAGAAACCACAAAAACACAGTCATTTCCCTTCTTGGTGGATGGGAGGCCTGACATGTATTCCATTGAGATGGATTCCCATGGCTTGTCAAGAGTAGGAAGAGGGGTGTACAAGCCTTGTTTCTTAGTGGTCGGTTTGGAAATAGCACAGGCAGTGCAGGACTTGATATACTTGTTGACCTCCTGTCGAAGTTTTGGCCAGTAGAAATGTTTATGTAGCATTGCCACTCTCTTTTTGGCGCCAAAGTGTCATGCCACCTGACTGTAGTGGGCTTCCCAGATCAGCTTCGCTCGCTCTCTTGATGGAACACAGATATGGCCCAGACGACACAACAACCCATCCTAAAGATGGAAATTATCGACAATTGTGTTTGCACCCCACATTTGGTAGGTGGTGGCGAAGTCCGGGTCTATCTCATAGAGTTGGGGCCATCTAGACGTCTCATGGCCGCAAGATTCTAGAACCATGGCGAGTGTCACGACTGACGATCTATTGAGGCAATCAACGACACAATTGGTGCTTCTTGTTTTATACTTGATGTTGAGGTGGAATTGTTGCAAGTATGTGGACCACTTTTGATGGCGGTCATTCTGCAATTTTCCCTGTGTCTTCATGAACTACAGTGGCTTATGATCAATGTGGATAACTGTCTCCTTCCCAAGAATGTAATGTCTCCACTGGCGGTAGGCTTGCACAATGGAGTACATTTATTTGTCATAAGTTGGGTACTTATGGACAACATCTGATAGTGTCTCACTATGATAGGCCACGGGGTGGTCGTGCTGAGTGAGAACAATGCCCACAACATAGTCTGAAGCATTTGTCTCGATCTCAAAGGGTTGTTGCAGGTTTGGTAGTGAAAGTATTGGGGCTGAGCACAAGCGCTTCTTCAAATCATCGAACGCTTGTTGTTGGGACCGGCCCCACGCAAATTTCTCCTTACCACCACCCCTGTTAATTTGGCTGAGGACCCATGCAATATGGGATAATCCTAACACGAACGTATGGTAGAAATTGGCAAGGCCCAAGAAGCTCTGAAGCTCAGTGAGTGTGATTGGGGCTGGCCGGTCGCAGATGACTTGGATCTTGGCTGGATCCACATGAATTCCATGTTGATCAATGATGTAGCCTAGGTAATGGACCTTGTCCATGCCTAAGGAGCATTTTTCCAAGTTGGTGTATAGGTTGTGTTGTCGCAGGGTTTGCAAAACCTGTTGAATATGTTGCAAGTTTTCGGCCCAAGTCTTGTTGTAAATGAGAATGTCATCTAGATACACCACTACAAAATTATTGGTGAATGGCCACAGGATATTGTCCATCATCCTCATGAAATTGGTTGGATCATTTGTCAAACCAAAGGGCATGACCAACCATTCAAAAAGGCCTTCCTTTGACTTGAAGGCAATCTTCCATACATATGTTTGTTCTATAAGGACCTGGTGGTAGCCAGACTTCAAATCAATCTTACTGAAGTATTTTCCCCCCATGAGTTGATCAAGGAGGTTGTCGATTCGGGGAATCGGGTACCGGTTTCTGACTGTGATTTTATTTAGAGCCCGGTAATCAATGCAGAGTTGCCAGGTTCCATCTTTCTTCTGTACCAACACGATTGGGCTCCCGCAAGGTGATGAGCTGGGATGGATGTGCCCCTTGTGGAGAAGTTCTTGGATCTATCACTTGATCTCCTTATTCTCTAAAAGAGAGCGGTGATAGACTGGCCCATTGGGCAACGGTGCGTCGGGGGTCATATCGATGGGGTGATTTACTTGGTAGTGCAGAGGTACCCCTGCAGGTGAGGAGAATATATATGAGTATTCTTCCATGACCTTATCTACTTGCTTCTGTTGTGTGGAGAGGTCGGTCGCAGAGACCCTAGATGTGGTTGTGATATTTCGCTTATTCTGAGAGAGAATCATGAAGAAGACAAATTTCCCCATCTGAGAGATGACCTTCCTGCATTGCTTAGCAGAGATCAAGGAAATAGCACTAGGTGGGACTGCCTCGGGTATCCTGTACAATTTCTTGTTCAAAGTAATAATAACACTATGAGGCCTAGACTCATATACAACATGATGTTTCAATAAATAATGTTGGCCCAAAAGAACATAACAATCTTCGAGAGGAGCAACATCACACAATACCTCGTCTTTGAAGGGCTTGATGTCGTACGACATTCGACACTCTTGGATGACACGAAGATCGCTTCCTTGGAAGAGCCATCCAATGGTGTATGGTTGTGGGTGCGGGGTTGTCGACAGGGCCAGCCACTTGACGACCTCTGATGATATGAGGTTCTTCTGGCTACCGCTATCAATGATGAAGTGAAATGGGGTGCCTTTTACCCACATCTATGAATGGAAGAGGCACTCTCTTTCTTCTGCCTCGTCTGGTTCACTAGGTTGGAGCTTGGTGGTAGAAACGGTGGCACTGGGTTCCACGTCAATGATCTGTCTTCCCCTTTCTGGTTCTAGCTCAGAGTAAGAATCTACATCTGATTCAAAGGCATTCACTTCGACCACCAGTGACTACTTTGAGCGGCAGTCAACAGTGTTATGCCAAGGGCTATTATGGAAGTCGCACCACTTCCCGATATCTTTCTTTGTCTTTTCAGTGTCCTTCTTTGCTTGTGGCTTGGACTGATTTTCATGATATTGTCCATATTTTCTCTATCCTTTGCTCTGTGGGTTGGGGCCGCACTTTCCTGGCTTTTGTTGTGAGGGGTTCCCAGGCCCAAATTGCTGCACCTTTTGTTTGAGCTTCTGCTCGATTTTGATGGCATATCGGTAGGTCGCGCCCAAGGATGAGATGTCTAGAAATTCCATTTTGGTCTGGATATATCTATGCAGAGCACCGGGATACTTGAGCACCAGATGCTGAATCTTTGATACCCATCTTGGTGCGCAAGGTATGGAAGATATTTGTGAAATCTGGCACTGCTTGGTCTCTTTCTTGTCGCAGTGTGGTCCATTTGGTATACAGGTCGTCATAGCTTCCAACAAGGTAGTATTGTTCCTTAATAGCATCCCTGAAGGATTCCCAAGGGGTCGTGACTGTAAATAATGAGGATTCTTCTATTTCCTTTTGCTCACAGAAAGTTTCCCACCAATCTTTGACATGGGGAACGACTTTGAGGAGCGCAAAAGTAATCTTTTCTCTATTCGAAAAGTTATGGATAGAAAAATACCCTTCTAGTAGATTCAACCACTTTTCTACGACATTTGCGTCTATTTGACCTTCAAATATAGGAATATCGAATTTTATTTGTACCTTGAAGGGGACGGTTTCTCCGTTCGAAGAAGATGCGTCGCTTGTTGGTAGTCGCCGAAGGATTTGCGTGAAACTATCCATCATCTCGTTCCTCTATTGTGTGAGGGATTCCTCGATCAATAGTTTGAAAGGATCTCATGTCCCATCATATTTATTTTCTCCTGCCATGAGAGGTCGCTTGGGCGTGCGAGAGCTTTTGTCCTCAAGAGAAACAAGCTCGAGACCCAACTCTTTGTACTCCGACCTCGTTAGGGACATGCATTAAGACGACAAGGAGCATACCTCTATGATACCACTGATCCGGATTTTATGAGCAGAATGAAATGAATATAGATTATTAATATGTGCTTAACACAAAATAACTGAGATACAATAAAACTAGTATTCTATTCAATAACGAAATAAGCTGAAAACTGCAAAATGCAACGGAAACAACCTTGTTGGAATGGTGGTGGCTTATCTCTGAGAAGAGATGTGATGGTTGCGCTCATTCACAAGAAGATGATTACAATGAGGCCCGAAGGCCTTTTTACAATAATAAGGAATGTTAGAAACCCTAGACATCCAAAAACCTAACCCTAGGAGATGAATCGCCAAAAGTCATGTGGGCCCCGTTTGGGTAAGTTAGTACATCAACTTCTCGGGGTCGTAACTTTTGCATACGATCTCCATTTTAGGCGTATGATATCCTGTTGGAAAGGTATCATCGAGGAGATTCATTTTAGGTGCAAAATCAAGGAACCTTCATGTTTCAAACCTGTTTTCCCAAAAAACATCGTTTAGGGCCTCGAAACGGCTCCGGAAGTGAAAACTGCTAAAAATAGTAAATTACCAAAATTGCTAGAAAATTGTTTTGAGCCAGTTGGAAAAGGTGGATGGCCACCGATATCCATCTAGATCAGATAGTCCACCAATTACTGGAATGTTACAATATTGCACAAGAAGCTCGAGATGAGGAAGATCCCTGAAATGTCCAAGTAGCTTAAATAAAGGGGGAACGTGTTATAAAAGGTCCAGAGTTTGAATCCACAGCATATGCACCACCACTAAAGACATGGGAAGTGAATATTGGGACAAAGGAGAACCTAAATTTTACATAGATAAGATATTATGGGAGCGATGAAACTGTAGAAAAGATTGTAGATTTACTGTGTGAATATCAAGACCTATTCCCAGCTACATTTTCAGAGGTGAAAGGGATACCTGGTGAGTTAGGAGAGATAAAAATCATGTTGAAACCAGGTGCTAAAATAATAAGACAGAGACCCTACAGATTGAATCAAAAATACAAAGAGAAGGTGAAGGAAGAAATAGACTGCATGATAGAAGTAGGACTCATCGAACCAGACACGGAGTCGGAATGGATAAGTCCAATGGTGGTGAAAGATAATAAAACATGAGGGATTAGGATTTGCATGGATCTAAGGAAGTTGAATTATGCATCCCTACATGACCCATTTCCAACACCATTCACAGATGAAGTACTAGATAATGTAGGGGGTTGAGAGGCCCATTCTTTCACAAACGGTTTCTCAGGCTATCATTAGATTAAAATTGCGCAAGAAGATAGGCACAAAACTACCTTTGCGACAAAATGGGGAAGTTACCAGTATACAATCATGCATTTTGGGTTAAACAATGCACCTGCAATGTTTTCAAGGGTAGTTGTTGCAATCTTTAAGGAATTTATTCATAAGTTCCTAGAATTCTACCTAGATGATCAGATTGTGTTTAGTCTACTAAGGGATCACATTGAATTACTAAGATTGATGTTGGATAGGTGTAGACAATTTCAGATTTCACTAACTTTGAAGAAATCTATCTTTTGCATGCCATTTGGAATTTTTTTCGGACATGTGGTATGTAAATAAGGCTTAATAGTGGATCCCACGAAGATTGTAGTAATTCTAGATTTACAACCACCCACGTCAATTAGAAAACTAAGAGAAACAATGGGTCACAAATGATATTACATGAATTTTATCAAGGGATATGCTTAGATTAAAACATCGATGGAGAAGTTGTTGAAAAAATAAGCAAAGTTCCAATGGAATGAAAACTACCAAAAAGGACTAGATACATTGAAACAAAAGCTAGTGACTGTGTTGATATTGATATTCCTAGACTGGAAAAAGGAGTTTCATGTTCATTTGGATGCCTCATCCATTGCTTTAGGGGCGATATCATCTCAACTGGGAGAAGGAGACATAGACCATCCAATTTCCTTCACAAACAGGAAACTGTCAACAACATAGAAGAATTACACCACGACATAATAGGAAGGACTAGCGATGGTATATGCGCTGCAGAAGTTTAGACATTACTTGTTGGGTTCACACTTCAAGATGTACACAAACCATTATGCGCTAAAATACTTAGTGAACAAACCAGTGTTGGGGGGGAGAATATGCAGATGGTTGTTGTTATTCCAGGAATATGCCTTTGAAGTTGTTGTGAAACCAGGGAAGTTGAATGCAAGACTAGATCAATTATCGCGCATACTATTGGGAGAATATGCATGAAATCTATATGAGATTTTGTCAAATGCATAGTTATTTTTGGTTAAAATGGTGGATGGCTACTTTGCAGACATTGTGCAATTTCCAAGTATAGGGATAGATCCATCAGACATGACAGTGGTGCAGAAGAAGTAAATAGTGGTAAAGGCAACAGACTACCAACTAATTGTAGGAAGCTTATACAAGTTAGGTGCCGATGGGATATTACGATGATGTTTAGTAGAGCATGAAAGGTCGATGATACTTCCAGAAACACACAAAGGGATAGCAGGAGGACACTATGCAAGAAAAGAAACAATGCAAATATTTTGTGTGCAGGGCTCTAGTGGCCCACACTTCACAAGGAAGCCAAAGAGTACTATCAAACATGTGATGTTTGTTAAAGGGTAAGGAAGCCATCCAGAAGGGATGAGATGCCTTTGAATCCACAAGTTACACTACAATTTTTTTATAAATGGCCGATAGACTTTGTTGAGCCAATAAATCCACCGGCGAGAGGATCAAGAGCTAGGTATATTGTTATTGCGATAGAATATCTGACTAGATGGGCAGAAGAAACACCAATTATAGATTGTGGCGTAGATATTGTTGCACACTTTCTGTTTGAGAATGTAGTGATAAGATTTGGATGTCCACGTATCTTGTTGAGTGATCAAGGGACACACTTCATCAATAAGACAATTGCAGCATTGAACGAAGAATTTCAAATAACCATCAAAGGAGCACGCCATATCACCCTCAGGCCAATGGAACAGTAGAAACATTTAATAAAATCCTAGAGAATGTGTTTACAAAGATCTGCAACGTAGGAAGAGATGATTGGGACTTAAGGGTTCCCGCGATGTTATGGCAATACAAGACCACAAGAAAAAAATTGTCAGGATAGATGCCTTTTAGATTGGTCTATGGACAAGAAACAATCATGCCAATGGAGTTTATTGTGTCGAGTCTGTGCATTGCAGTTATCACTGATATTTTGGACTCTAGCATAATAAAGGAGATATTTTCACAATTATTATAGCTTGAGGAGGATATATTTGTCGCGGGATTCCACCAACAAGTTCAAAAGGCCAGAGAGAAAGCATGGCATGATTGACATATTAAGCAAAAAAAAATTCAAGTTGGAGACTTATTATTGTTATATGACATCAATTTTATCCATCATCCTAGAAAGTTTTGAATGCACTAGTTAGGCCCACATGTGATTGAGCAGGTAACACAGATAGGTGTCGCGCAGTTGGAAACACTGAATGGAGAACTTCTTACAAGAATGGTGAATGGAAGTCGATTGAGACTCTATAGAGAGGGCCGAAAATTTGCGCAATAATTTGAGATACGGAAGAAGACATGTACCATAGTAGTGTACTATAGTAGGAAAAAGAAAGAAAAAGAAAAATATCAAAATTTTTTTTACAGAGTACAAAGACATAAGAAAATGTGAAGAAGGAATGATTGTTGCGTCGAGGGATGAAACTGCGTCAATTAAGAAAATAATACACATAAGTAAAAGACTGCGCAGTAAACGAATGTGGAAGCCAGAACAATTGCACAGTTTAGTATTGACAAGACCATTAAAAGCACAAAAAGGGTGGAAACAACGACTACGAAGTGGTAATGATAGGTCATAAAGAGTCAAGACAACGTATCATCATAAATGGAAAAATCCACCAGAAATCATGGCAGACTGACAGTACGAGGCAAAAATCCAATGACGGATTTGGTAATAAAAGAAACATTTAATCAAGCATTCATCAACCTCGTTAGTGGATTGGACAAGTTAGTTAAGGCACGAAGAAATATGAACAACTGGCAAGGGGGTACAAAAGAAGTTGAGGGTCGACAAGCATTAGTTATTATTACTACGAGTTGCATGCAAGTAAGAGTGAACAAAGAACATGAGTAGAGCCAAGAAGGAGACAGAGAGCCAAAGCAACTATCAAGGATCACTAGTTTTACAGAAATGGCACCACCGAAAGCACCAATGTTTGTACCAAAGAAGGGTTGTACAAAAGCATCACCAGTAGAAACAGAGGTTGAGGAAACTTTAGGAGAATCATCATCAGAGTCGAGGTTCCCCCATGACTACATTCCACCAAGAAAGGGCGATGCCCCACTAGTGACACTGTCGAAGAATGATAACCACACATTGGTGACGCCTGACATACCAGAAGGGGTCATCATCGACGAAGATATGTTGGGGAAGGTGCCACAAATCAGATATGCAGACCATGAAATGACAAAGACGAAGAAGTTCCCCAAACTTGCACCCCATCATTATCTGGAGATGAAAGTAGACCCATCAACAAAACAAAGCATACATGTGCCCTGGGTATGGGCTAGAGGATTGGAGCAAGCAGGCCTACTCAACCTATTCGACATCCCTCGCTTTGAATGGAGAAACAAAGTAAATGCATGTGTTAATTTGCTCCTATATTGAGTGCATGGAGGGTATATGTGGTTGGATAGGCTAATATCAATAGATATAGACTTGATCACAAGGATCACAAAGATCACAAGATTACCGACACAGGGGGAAGATCCAACCCTTATGTTTACTGAAAAAAATAACGACAGGGATTTGTCAGAGGCCATGAAACAAAAGTTTCACACAGTTAGAGGGGTGTGCAGCCTAGATGTGCCAAGCATATGTGACTCAACTATCAGATTTACGACACAGACGTTATCATGCAAGCTTCTAAAAAAATGTAGGAAGGACCAAGTGCCAGTAGGAGTGATATATGAGGTAGAGAAGTGTGTGGAAGGGACCTCGATGAGATGTATGCCCTTCCTGGTAAACCAATTTCTTATTGACTCCGCAGACGCATAATATAGAGGCATGGAGTTCCATTATCCATGGCTACTAATTTTTCTTGTGTTCACATTATGGGAAGAGCTAGAGGACGCGCATTTATTGGGCCTAAGAGGGAAACCATGTTTATAAGAAAAGTACCATAACTTCTGGTATACAACTAATAAACGACGACATACATAAAACAACGTAGAATTTTTTCTCTATGTTTAAAGGATTCGATAGTGCATTAAGGAAACACCACAACTAGTGGAAGAATATGCACCGGTTGCACAGTTTTGAGCAAACTAACATCATATATATGTCTAGGAAAAGAAGGACCAGACAAAGGAATGGGTGTAGACGAAGTACAAGGTTACTGGAGAATATATCTAACTGATCATGTAGGACTGGGACCCAGATTGGAATATTTTGGCAGAGGGCATTGAGACAGAGCAACATGGTGACGAAGATGTAGAATAACACAACAGTCCAGGGAGTGATCAAGAACACAGTCAAGGAAATGGCACAGGGGATGGCTGGAGACAACACCATTAGCAAAACAAACGCAACAGACGATACCCAAGAAAAGAGAGAAAAGAAAAGACAAGGGTACGGGACCAACCCCATCTACGTGCAAAAAGAAGAAATCACACAAAGAACCAATTGTTTATACACTAGTGGATGATGATATGGATAGGACCAGGTACCGAGTAAAGGATGCCAATGAAGAGGTAGTTCAGGAGATTTCACAGCTGAAGGAAGAAATTGGTAAGAATATGTAAGAACAACTGATTGAATTGCAACAACAACTGGAGATAGTAAGCCTGGAAATAGAAAGAAGATCCAATGAAGGACAACTAGCAGGTGCGATGGGGGAAGTAGAAGCTACCACTTCTCAATTCTCACAAATGGCGACAGGGCGCACAGTGATAAAAATCCCAGCAGATGAAATCGGGTTCCCCATATCAGAGATGCAGGAACAAGCACAAGAACTAAGTCACCTGGACTTAGTCGTCTCACAGAGGACCATGATGGCACTACAGGAATTGTAAACAAGTATTGTGCGGGAATTACAATTCTATGTATAGTCTGCTTCTATCGAGTTGATAAAAGTTACGGCGGAAAATACAGAGCTACAGAAGGAATACACAACTTCTCTACATGAAAAGAGTGCAGTGGAACAAAAAGCTGAAATCACATTGAAGGAGAAGAGTAAGGCCGAAGAAAAGGTCGAGAAAGTAATGAAAGATAAGGACGAAGCCGAGAAAATGGCCCAGCGGATACATATGATCGTCCAAAAATTGTATAAAGAAATATGAGAAGTACCAATGATAATAGAAGACACAATGGAGGAACAAGTGTCAAATATTTGCAAAGTCATTAAAGGGTTCTGCACCAAGATTAAAGACTTGGAATCGTGGACATTACCAGGGACACCACCAGAAGAAAGGGAATAAAGGGAAAAGATAGTGCAGACATCAGTTGCAAAAATTGAAAGCCTGGAACATGAATGCATAAGGATGTGCAACGAGAGCACGCATATTTGGACCCATCTCATGATGAATCCAGAGCTAAAGGCGATGGAGGTTAAAATTAGAAGCGTGTAGGAGAAGGCAAACCAAGAAAATGAGAGCATTAATAATTTACCACCTCAGAACGAATGAAAACAATTCTGGATAACAGATAATTGTATGTTGAAGTAGAATAGATGAAAGCATAACATAAGAGTATTATGCAAAAATTGGAACCCCTGTAGGACGAAGCACTCCGGGTGATAGGTGAGTTGGACATTATGTAAGGTATGACGAAGCAAGCAACGCATGACACTAAGAAGAAGCTCACAACTTTGACAACACAAACCGTGGAGGAAATTTTGTGTGGCTCGGGATGAGAAACAAGTGAGTGTTGGGGGAATGTTGGATAGGTAGTTTTGGATGCCATTTTGAGGAAAATACTAAGTATGGAGAAAACGCGCAGCAGAAGAATAAAGGGGAGAAGCCAAGGTCAAAGCATGCAGTAAACTCACACTTAACAGAAGATCAAGAAGATCAAGAAAATGAAGAAGATCAAGAAAATCAAGAAGACCAAGAAGATAAAGTAAGGAGAGAAAGCAGGCACAAAAGGAGGAAAAAGTTGCCTGAGCAAACAATTGTAACCAACTCATGATGAGTTGTCATGGAGTTTTGAGACCTAATCTCCTGTGTAAATATGTAATGGGTCGGGCAGATTAGGGGTTGTTGGTATTATTGTTGTTATGGTAATCTAGTATAGTTGGTTGTGGCTCTCTCTATCTCTCTATTGAGTAAGCTTGTGTTTGAAGACTAAGAGAGTGAATAGGAAAAATCTTGTAGCTGCAGAGGCTAGGTGGGATGGGGATTGATTATGATGTATCCATTGTAGCACAATACACAAGCTTGAGGTTGTTAGCTAAAGAATAATAATAAAGAGAAACCAATTGTGGATGCATCCCAGGGTGGGGTGAACCATGTGAAATTCTATGTTGAATGTTTTTTTATGTGCTTATTCATGTCTAATTTTATTATGCATGGTTAAATCTAGCTATGTTGATGATTTGATGTTGCACAATATATTGGATGGTTCAATAACCAAGTGATATGGTAAATTGCGTTATAATTGTATGCATGAATCAATTAAGGATTAAATAGACTCTGAATGTTGTGCATAATACATATAGGTTGGAATGAATACGTTGATCAACTCATATTCTCTCACCACTGCAGAAACTCGGTTCCTACAATCCCCATAGATACCTCGGGTGAGACTTCGCCTGCATGCAGGTGATGCCGAAAGGGCTAGTGTCTGAAGGGTTTGTTGGTTAAGATAACTTTAACCTAGGGTATTACACCTTCTATCCAATAACCACCAAAAGAACCTACAAATACACTTATAATGGCCTCCAAAAAATAAGGAGACAAATAATCACAAAATTGCTCCTTGTGGGGAGTCATATGAAAAGAGGCACATGAGTCAATCAACCATGAATTATAATTGAGTGTGCACTTGTAGATTCCAAGTACACATCCCCTTTTCGGTAGTGAGCACCATCATATCCCTTACATTTATTAATATTTTTAAATTTGCAATCTTTCTTCATATGCCTAGCTTTTTCACATTTCCAACATTTCCTTATAATTTTTTTGGGGGATTTAGACCTCACTCTAGACTTTGATAAAATGCTAGAATTTTTTTTATTTATTTCATAAGAACAGTAACTCACAAACAAGGCATCCTTGTTAATACCCTCCTTGGATTTTAACATCATTTCTTCTGATAACAACAATGGAACTACATCCTCAAACTTTAATGTATATTAAATACTACCCCTTGTTGGATCATGTTGTCATTGATGCCAATGGTTTGATTACTTGGGAGATTGTTGGATCATATGTCATTGATGTAA
>ML778256.1:411140-429804 GCA_009831015.1 Picea engelmannii
AATTTTGTCATTATGATGGTTAGTTGTTTTCTAGTTTCTTACGACCTCGCAAGCTTCAAGTGTTGAACTCATGTATTTGTGATTCTGAATCATGGTTAATCTAATTAGTGAACACATCACATTGCATTGAATAATCAAGCATGCTACATTAGTTATACTATGGCGTTTTGTCAATTATGTATATAATTCATCAATGGATTTTGAACCCTTGCAGGTGCCTGGCTTGAAGAAACCCAAGAAAATGCCGAAACATGCTTACGAGGAATGGAAATCTTCAGTCCTCACATCAAATGAAACATTTAAAGCCACAGGTGAAGCATTTATTGATAATGCTCTGATGGTCCATTTGGAATAAACATATTATACTTGAGGTTGACAATAATATATATTGTCGTATTAATGCGCAGGACTTGAAAAGAAAACAAAGCAAATGCAGCTCAGTTTTGTAAAGAAGCCTTCACAGACTGTACCTCTTGAAGGGTCATAGCAATGATGGCAATCCTGGCTGATTTTATGTAATGCTGTTTTTGATTGGTTTATCAAACCATGTACTCCAAATATCATATGATTTGGATTATGAAGTGATGCCTATCCTCACTACTATTGAATAGAAATTAGATATGAAGAAATGCATATGAAGAGCTATTTAACAGAGGAAAAAAGGTTACAGTGTGCAGTCATGTCTCTGAAACGGGTGCCATTTGGTAAAGACAAATATGTTATATTGAAGTCCATGTGATATTGAATCAAATCTGTTTCATTGAGAGGAATCTAGATAGAGATATCTGAATTGGAGGATGTATTGTGATTGCCACTCAAAGTATGTGTAGTATATTTAGTTTCTCCTTTTTTTATTGAAATTCTATTTAATGTTTGAAAAACTACAAATGTATAACAGGATATACGATTTCTTCTGCGTTTTCAAAGCCTTCTATAGCAAAGTCTAGAAAGCCAATATTCAAATGGTAAACTAGTATTGTGCATAAGTTCTGGGTTAACCGTGTATAAACTTTTGTTCCAATGTGTTTTGGTTGAATGCTTCAAGCATCATTAGGAAGTTAATGCAAAATCCTACAGTGCAACCATCATTAGGGAGTTGTTGCAAGATGATAGAGTTCACCAACCGTTATCAGGGAGTTGCTACAAAATAATAGAATGTACTCTATCATTTTGGGGCCAACTCCCGGATGATGGTTGAAGCGTTGGAACCAGAAGTTTATGTCCAGTTAACGCAGAATTGATAATCTAAACTAGTATTGGTTTGGATTTCATATTTAGAAGTAATTATATCGATGAGCATTTTTCATTGTGAGATTGTCCAACCAGATGACAGTCCAAACCATAGCTACTGTACAGGTTAGGCAAAGCAAAGTTTGGTCTTGTAAAGTCTCTTACAATCTCTACATATTTGCTTGGTTGGTTGTCTACATAAAGATTAGATTTTCAAACAGCTGCGTCATGAAAGATGATTAAGCAAGGAAAGTTAGGACGAGATTTCGCCACTACACTAATAATAGAGTAATTTTTTTTTTTAATATTATACCAATCTGTAAAGTTTAACCTATAAGAAATTTATTAAGACTAAATATTTTATTGTGAGCCCTTTCCACTTTTAACTTTCGTAATTTCCCCTCGAACCATCTACTATACGAACATAAATTCGCCTCTGAAAAATTCGAGAAGCCACATGCAGTTAGCCCTCGGATTTTAGAAGCCACATGCAGTTCGTCTTCAGATTGTTAAGTCTTTCAACCTTCTATGTGGATTGTGACAACTTATCTTAAATATTTCATCTCAGAATTTGAAATTGGAAGACATTACAGGCAATTGATTTGCAAGTGTGCAATAAATGAAAGAAACATTTTTCTGATATTATTTTGAAATTTTGATGGCAGACTTATGGTATGGTATTTTTTATTATTATTGTATAATCACACACATCATCTTGTAGGTTTTTTATTTTTTATTATTATTATTGTATAATCACACACATCATCTTGTAGGTTTTTTATTTTTTATTATTATTGTATAATCACACATCATCATCATTTTGTAGGTTTTTGTTTATCAAATTTTGAAACTTAAAATGTTTAGACTACATAATTTGTTATTACTCTTTTTAAATATGAGTATATTTTCCAAATCTGTTATTTTGTAGGTTTTTGTTTATCAAATTTTGAAACTTAAAATGTTTAGACTACATAATTTGTTATTACTCTTTTTAAATATGAGTATATTTTCCAAATCTGTTATTGTTACATTTTTCAAATATTTGTATGGGTTCTATTGATATTAATTTTTATGGTTCTATTAATATTAAGGTAGTTTGTTATTACTATTTTCAAATATCAGTATTTTTCCAAATCTGTTATTGTTACATTTTTCAAATATTTTTATGGATTCTATTAATATTAAAGTATTTTGTAATTTTTTTTTCAATTATTTGTAATTATATTTTGAAGCATTATTTAAATTTGGTTTAACTCAAAATTTTCTTCAAACTTATTTTTTATAATTTTAATAATTAATGAGATTTTTATAATTTCATTAAAGGTAATTGATGTTAGATTTAATATTTTTGTTATCAATATATTGGTAATAGGTATTAGTTATAGAAGTTGAGCAAGGAGTCCATTTATCATTATCCAAAAGCCATGATTTGAGATCTTGTTGTCAAAGGATCGTGATACACTACACTTATCCAAAACTTGTAATTTGAGACTTTTGCCACACTATTGAGACTCAAGAACTTGTAACTTGAACCACATATCATTTAGTTTGTGTTACACTTATCCAAAACTTGTAATTTGAGACTTTTTCCACACTATTGAGACTTAAGAATTTGTAACTTGAACTACGCGATCATTTAGTTTGTGTTAACCATTTTAATAGAGGGCTCACTCTTCTCTTGGTCTATAATGAGACTTTTATTCTTACATAAGCTACAAGTACTTTGCTTTTCCATTGAGAATTTTATGAACACCCTTAATATCTAAGTCTAATTAAAAGGCTATAAATGGCCCCAAGAGGTCATATTAGCAATTGAGATGGAGCAAGTCATGACTGGGCAATTAGAAAGGAGGGGAAGTAGGCTATAGGAATGATAGAATGATTGGATTTTACATTTCTGTTGTTATTGTGATTAGATGTCTAACATAATGGCTTAAATTGTAGATTCTAGACTAGGCTTGCGTGCCTACATAAGTGTGTCTTTACGCTTAACTTCATCAAGTAGATACATGAAATCATTAAATTCATGTTGAAAAATAACTCAAACTTGATCTAGAGACTTGGGTGTAATTTGAATTTGGCTATTGGATTTAATACTCCCTAAACAAAGGACACTTAGAAGATTGACAAAATCTCTCTTTGTTTCAACTATCAATACAAGTTCCACTTGTATTTTTACAACACTATTGCCACAAGATCTCCTTATTGTAATAATTCATGATCACCTACAAGAGAGATCAAAGAGATCTAGAAACCTAAAGAATAACAATATTGATAGCAATTTGCAAGAAAGAAATAAAGAGAAGATTAATTCTTGAAGTACATAAGAAGCACTTGATTCTCATTAACCATAATGTGGGTGCATATAAGAAATTTGAATCCTAAAAGAGGAAATTCAAATTCCATGATGCATGGTGCATGAGAACCTAGTTAGATTTAACTTAGAGCTTAAATGTCTTGATTTAGCCATGCAATCTCTAAATAGTGAGTTAACTACCCCAAGATGTCAAGTGGTGACTTGGTTGTCTAAAACTAGGAATTTAATCCATGAATAGATCATAGAAAATAGAAACCAACTAAGAATAGTAAAGTGAAGTGCCTTCCTTCTTTGAATCTAGGGATAAGGTTCTTGGAATAGCTCAAGGAACTCAAACATAGAAGATAGAATCCAAAAATAGTAATTAGGATGCTAAAATCAAGGAGGAAGGTGAGAAGTGAGCCTTCATTGGCTAAGAATAGTAGATCCATGCAAAAATCTAAGGATGGAGTGCTACTATGACTCACTTGGTCAAAATTAGTCAAATTTTGACCAATAGAATTGTGAGACCAAACTCTAGAATACTTGGGTGAGAGATTAAGGCTAAGGAGATGAAAAATATGCTCTAACAACCCCCCCCATAAGCCTATTTGGGTGAAAATAATGCAGAAATTGAGTCATGGCCAAAATAATGTCATTTTAAGTACTCAAGTACAAGACAAAAATCCTTGTGGAGTGAGAAAAGAGAGAAAACCACATGGGAATCCCCCCCTCAAAAGAGGATGATGATAAGAAGACTAGGAAGTCTCTGAAGTCTCCAACACTTCCAAGTGTCCCTGCAAGTTTTTGAATTGCTGCTCTCTGAAGAACTTGGTAAAGATGTTTGCAACTTGATCTGTTGATGGAGAATCTTGGATATATCCTTTTGGTTATCCTTATAGATCTCCTCCTCAACGTATCCATGAAGAAAGCCACTCTCCATGTGGTGAACCTCCCAATGTTTGGTTGTTACAATGGCTAAGACTAGCTTGATTGAGTCCATCTTTGCAACTGGTGCAAAAGTGTTCGACAACACAGGTATTCCAACAGAGGACGAACACCTTCAGTAACCACTCACACAACCAGATCAAAGATCAACACACCGATGTTTTGACATGGTAAAAACCCTACAGGGAAACATCCATGACCCCAACCAACGTGACCACTTGGAGCAGTTTATTAATGCAAAAGAAAAATATTACAAAGATATTTTACAAGAGAGTTTCTCACAATCGATCATCGACAAATGGCCCTCCATGCTCTTTAAATAGAGATCATGGACCAATCAAGTGTTAAGCCACAAATCAATGGCCGTTAAGATCGAGGAGAATATGAACCATCAGATCACTCTATGTCGGGAACATATTGTGACCGTCGGATTTCCTAACTACAAATGCACACTAAAGAAACACACTTTTACCTAACGACACATTAGACCAAGTAGATCTTAACTAACTCCTAAGTGTCTAAATATCCTAACATCCCCCCTTAAGAACAACTTGGGATAGGATTGAAGTATTTACAATAGTGACACAATAGGAGAAGGAAGGAGGCATTAGAGCCTATCCCTCCTTAATGACAACTTCCTGAACTCCTAACATAGATCGAAGTTTGGAAAACTTCGCTTCTGTAAGAGTCTTTGTGAAATGTTTGCAACTTGATCTTCTGTAGGGAAAAATAGCACTTCAATAACTTGATCATGAATGAGCTTTCTGATGAAGTGCATGTGTAGCTTGATGTGTTTGCTGCGCTGATGTTAAACTGGGTCTTTGGCGAGCTTGATGGCACTTTGATTGTCGCACTAAAGGCTGGTCGAATGCTGCTGTTGGAATCCAAACTTTGAAAGGATCTGTCGAAGCCACAAGGCTTCCTGACTTGCATTTACGATTGCTCGGTACTCTGCTTTTGCTGAAGAAAGTGCAATAGCCTGTTGTTTCTTACAGGCCCAAGTGACAGGTCCTGAACCAAGGCTGAAAACATAACCTGCAGTAGATTTCTGATCATCAGGGTCGTCGGCCCAATCTGAATCAGTGAAACCAACCAATAAAGGAGTCCCCCCTGAATTGTAATGTATCCTGAACTGAACTGTACCACAGACATAGCGAAGTATCCTTTTAGCTGCTTTCCAATGGCTTTCATGGGGTGTTTGCATATATTGGGCAACAAGACCAACGACAAAGGAAAGATCAGGACAAGTATGAGTCAAGTATAAGAGGCTACCAACTAACTGACGGTACAGGGTGGCATCAACTTCCGAAGAAGTACAGGTGGCAGTAAACTTGACTCCAGACTGGAAGGGAGAAGGGGCTGGTTTACAATAATCCATGTGAAAGCAAAGAAAAAGGTCACACACATACTTAGACTGGAAAAGATAAATTCCTTCATTGGTTTGCAAAACTTGGAGGCCAAGGAAATAGTGCAAAAAACCTAAGTCTGTCATTTCAAATTTCTTCTTAAGGCTGGTTTTCACATGGTTTAAAAGTTTCGAGTCACTTCTAGTAAGGATAAGGTCATCAACATAAAGGACAATGATTATGAGATGACTTCCTACTTTCTTGGTATAGACATTAGGATCAGAATGACATCTAGAGAATCCGATGTCAATAAGAAAGTTTCCCATTTTGGCATACCAAGCTCGGGGAGCTTGCTTAAGACCATAAATAGATTTCTTAATGTGACAAACAAGGCTAGAGTCATTTTGGACATAGCCAAGAGGTTGTTCCATGTAGATTTCTTTTTGCAAATCTTCGTGCAAGAAGGCAAATTTAACATCCATTTGATGGACCTCCAATTTATGTGAGGCAACAAGGGCAAGAACAAGGCGGATGGAATTCATTTTGTCTACAGGGGAAAATGTTTCATTATAGTCAATTCCTTCAACTTGGGAAAATCCTTTGGCAACTAATCGAGCTTTGTGTCTTTCAAAACTTCCATCTGATGCATACTTAGTTCTGTAGACCCATTTACATCTGACAAGTTTTCTTCCTTTTGGAAGATGTACAAGATCCCAAGTATCGTTGGCCATTAAATAACAGTATTCTTCATTCATCATTGTATCCCAATCAGGATGACCTGAAGCTTCTGCAAATGTCTCTGGATCACGAGTCTCTGAAACTTGAGCCAAAAGAGAAGAGGCTCACTGGAACCGTGAACGTGTCTGATGCTAATCTGAAGGATCACCGACAAGATCACCAATTGCTTCTCGTGTTGAACGGACCCATCTAGGAAGCGGTGGAGCTGGTGCTGGTTCAGGTTCAAAGGACTCATCTAGAGGAAGGTGAACAGGTGGAGGTGGATTTTCATCCTCATTGTCATCATCTGAAGAAGAAACCAAAATAGGAACAAAAGAAGGCACAAACGTCGAAGATGGCTTGCAGGTCGAAGAAGGCAAATCACCGAATTAGGCTCGCAGGCCAATAGATTTTCATCAAATTTAACATCTCTTCTAATAATAATTTCATTACAATGTGGTTGAAGAAGTCTATAACCTTTGACATCTTCAGAATAACCAACAAATATGCACTTCTCACTTTTAGGCTGCAATGCTTTCCTTTTCTCATCAGGAATGTGAACCCATGCTATACTGCCAAATACACATAAGTGACTTACATTTGGTTTAATTTTAGTCCAAGCTTCTTCCGGTGGTATATTTTTAAGAGCCTTTGTGGGAGTGCGATTTACTATGTGATTTGCACAGTTGATTGCTTCCGCCCAATACTTTAGACTTAATCTCTTAGATTGGATCATACAATTAGCCATTTCTTTTAATGTGCGGTTCTTTCTCTCAACAACACCATTTTTTTGTGGTGTATATGGAACAATGTGTTGCATTTGGATGCCCTGTGTAGTGCAGTAACTTGTAAAATTATTGTTCACATATTCACCTCCATTATATGTTCTTAGCTTTTGAATTTGATGTCCAGATTGCTTTTCTACAAGGGCCTTGTAGGCCAAAATCTTGTCAAAAACTTCGCTCTTAATTTTTAAGAAGTAAACCCAAGTACGCCTGGAAAAGTCACCAATGAAAGTTAGGAAATACTTGCACCCAGAAAAATAAGGAGAAGAAAGTGGACCATACAAATCACTGTGAACAAGTTGCAAAGGGCCCGAGGTGTGCCAATAGGTACGTTTATCAAAACTGTCCTGATGATGTTTGCCAAGAACACAACCGACACAAACACCATCTTTGCATGAAACAAGAGGAAGACCAGTCACATCTCTTGATTACATAGTTGTTGCAATGAATGATAGTTTAGATGACCAAACCGCTCATGCCAAAGTTTGCTCAAGTCATCGCTACGAGCAACAAAAACTGATGAAAAAGATGATGACCCAAAATTTTCAAACTTGTACAACCTGGTAATATCATCACCAATTCCAGTTGCAAGAACATGCTTAGGATCTTTTAGATCCTTGATTACAACTTGGTGAGGTGAAAACTCTATGGTTTTACCTTCACCTGAATGAGTGATTTGATAAACTGATAGAAGGTTACAAGAAATACTTGGAACACTTAATACATCATTGAAATGACCGTTTTCTACTTGAACTGTTCCAGATCCTTCAACACTAAGAGATCTATCATCACCAACAAATATTTTCTTGGTGTTACATTAGTTTAGAGCAGAAAATATGTCTCTATTCTTATCCATATGATAAGATGCTCCATAATCAATAAGCCACTCATCAGAAGTGTTAACACAAGGATTTGCAGACTGTTTCTTAAGAATCAGAAAAAAATTGAGGTTTACCCTCAAGAGAATTATGGTGTAAATCATGTGGCATTCTGCCCATGATTTCCACAGGGAAAACAAAAAGATTGGAGGCCTAAGAAGCTCAAGCACCCTCCACCTATCACATCTCTCTTCCCGATACCTCTTCTCACCTCCCGACACCTTTCCCACTCACATTCCACTCTCCCTTACACGTCACCTCCTCCCCGCCTATCACACCTCCCTCGTTCCTCTGCCACCTCTGCCTTTCCCTTGCCACCGCAACCTCGTCCTAGCCTCCGCTCCCCCAATCGCTTCCTTCCACATGGTCGTCGCTCACTCGTTGGGCCATGCGAGTTTTTTCCAAGCACCTCGCTCCACATCACCCCTGCGCATACGCTATCATAATCCCACCTGCAAATCTCGCATTGGTCACATACAAAGACCATTCATGGCCTCAAGGCGGACTCACATAAGTCATTGGAACCGTCTGAGAACAATTATGGGTGTTAGGCACAGTCCTAATCCCAATGAAGACAATTATTGAATATTGTGGGCAACATTTGAGACCTCGCCTCATCCCATAAATGGAAAACGTTGCAGAGAGCAGCCATGAAGCCACACTTACAATCCGAAGCTTCCTTTTGGGCATTTTTTCCTGTAAATCACATAACTATGCTTGGATCACGTCTGACATAATGAGGTGTGCACAACCTGACAGAGCGGGCGCTGATTGAAGGCTTTGAAGGCAGTGATCTGATCACATTCCCAGTGGTTGCAACATTTTAGTATATATAGGCAGTTTTGATATTTTGTTAAGGTCGAATGGTTGAGCTAGGCTCCCTGCTATTGTAATATTTTGATTGAGAACAACTGGTTATCTGGTTATGTATTTGTTTTTGAGACATCTTGGTTAATCTAAGTCAGCTTTCTTACTCCATATTATTTTCCTCTGATACTGAGAGAGTTCATGTTTGATTGATTCACATGGATTGTTGTAACTGTATTATGATAAAAGTTTGATTATAGTACTGTTATGATTTATTTTAGCTTCCTTGAAATTTGAATCCAAGAGGACCTTGTGTTTAAGTTTTTCCTCCTTAGGCTGCTGGAAAATCTGATGTTCATAGCGGACCTATACACCTTTCTCACTAATTCTTCCTCCTACTCACCCTTACTCCAACTTATTGACTTAAGTTGATTCAAGACCTCAATGGCTTGTGCATGCTAGTCCAGATTTCTGAGTTAGAACGCTATTATTATTGAGTTTTCTCCTTTTGACCACTCAAAACTCAATTACCCATGACATATAAACTGATGGGTACTGGGCTTACCTTCAATTCAATCTGAAGGTGACTTCTAGTGCTAACATTTCTGGCGTCGTTGTTGGGGAACCAATTGAAGACTTTTCCCTGGGATAGAATGAAAAAGAAGCTCTGATTCTGAAGGTGCATCAAATATCAGTACCATTGAAGATTGCAACTTGCACCTGGCGACTCCATTGTTTCAGTTATGGCTCCTAAAGGTAGACACACGAGGTCCACTTCACTGTTGCCTCTAGCAACGTCTCAAGTTGACCTGGAGGAAATTATCAGAAAGGGAAAGACTGCTCCAAAAGGTACCTCCATTGCTTTACCAAGTTTTTCTGATAATTTGCTTAATCCCTCTTTTCAAACTCCAGTAGCTGTTTTCGATTCTCCTATTATACAAACTGTGGGAGTTTTAAGAAATTTAAGTTTTGGGAGATTTCCTGCCAATTTCTCCCCTCCTATTCTTGGTTTGGAAGGAGAGAGATTTGACACCCCTTTCTTCCCCGAAGTTGTGAAGTGGAAGGAGAGAACTTTGACCTTAGAAGACTTTCCCACTCCTCCTCATATTAGAGTTGCTGCAGTTGCAGAAGGGGAGACTTCTGTTCCCTCAAGCCCCTTGTCTTCACCTCCCAGGAACACTGTCCCAGTTTCACATAGCCCAACTCCATCCCCTCCGGGTTCTCCTCCAATTCACATACAAATGGTAGGAGCTAATCCCCCCAGAACTAGAATGGAAGATATAGTAGCTGCTAGGTATGCCCCTCTTGTCCTGCCTCAACCCTTGAATGCTCTGCCAGTGGATGGATACCTTAAGTAGTTGCCCAAGTTCACAGGTGTGGGAGACATAACTGCAGAAGAACATATTGAAGCCTTCTATAGCTATACAGACAACCATGCCATTGAGAATGAAGATGTATGGATGAGGATTTTTGTTCATAGCCTTGATGGTGAGGCTAGGAAGTGGTTTAGGGCTTTTCCCCCTGGATCTATCGTCGGGATTGAGGCTTTAGATGATGCTTTTCTAAGGCAGTGGGGGGACAAAAAGGACTTTTTGTATTATATCACAGAATTTGGATCCCTAAAGAGGAAAGAAGGAGAGTCTGTCTCTGATTTCTCTCAAAGATTTAACAAAATGTACAATAAGATCCCTCATGAGATAAAGCCTACAGAGACCTCTGCGAAAATCACCTATGCCAGTGCTTTTGACCCCGATTTTTTCCTTTTACTAAGAGAAAGGAGATCTGCCTCCTTATCTCATATGCAAGATGCAACCGTGGAGGTAGAATCTAACATAATGACATATGATCAACTTAGAGGGAAATTTGATAAGGACAAGAGAAAGATTATAACTGAAGCCTCAACCTATGATTCCTCTATTTTCCACCCCCAAGTTGATGAACTTACCAAATTAGTAAAATCTCTTTTTGTTGAGATGGAAAAGCTAAATTTTGAGGGAAAACAGACCTATAGAAATACACAAAATGATGATAATAGAGGTGGTTTCAGGAGACCTAATAATGCTCCTCAGACTCTTACAAGAGATCCCATAAACAAATAAAGGGATGACCAAAAGATCCAAACTCCCTTACAAAACAACCTTTTGGCTGGCGAGGAAGGAGAAGATGAAGAAGATGATCCTGAGATCCATTGCTTGGGTGACACCCCTCCATCCCCTCACTTAACCTAATCTACATATGGAAAGTCCTTAATGGATAATCAAATAAATGAATTAAGTAAGGGAGAGAAGGCAAAAGATAATCCTAGTAGATATGATATGAGATCTAAAAAGAAAGGGGAAAAGACTAATGCTTTTGATCAGCCCACAAAAACAGAAAAATCTGCCAAGGCTGTGACAGTTGGTATCAAAGAGAAATTTGCTCAAAGCCCCCTAGTTTTGGTTGTGGATCCTATCCTAGAAGTCAAGGAGATCCCAAAATCTCCACCTTCCTTCAGTTATGAAAATGAGATCCAAAAAATCAAAATCCCTGTGCCATTTTCGGAATTGATAAAAAATGAAGAAGTTAAAAAATGTCTTTCCAAAATGTTGCTATCCGAATCCTACTCAAATACCACTAACTCAGTTAATCTTCAGGATGAAAAGCCAACAATCATCTTAGGTCCTTTGATAGAAGATAGAGATGATTCATCCCCTCCCTTCTATACATCACTAAACATACATGATAAGGTGTTGCATAATTGTTTGATGGACTCAGTGGCATCTCACAATCTCATGCCCAAAGTAGTCATGGATGAACTTGGATTAGAAATCACAAAAGCCTACCATGAATTATATTCTTTTGGCTCTAGGAAAGTGAAGTGTCTCGGGGTCATCAAATATCTGGTTGTGACCTTGTTTCAGTTTCCCATGAAAAGTGTGGTCATGGACATTGTAGTGGCTGATGTTCCCCCAAGTTTGGTATGTTATTGTCAAGATCTTGGATAAAAAAACTTGGAGGAACTTTGCAGATGGACCTCACATATGCCACCATTCTTGTGTTTGGGGGTGAGCATAGAAGACTTTATAGGGAATCTCAGTTCGCCTACATCATTAGTGATGAAACAGACCCCACCAACCATCCTATTTTTTCTATTGACACTAATTTGGGATCCAACCTATTGTAGCTCACTAATACTCCTGAACCTCCTCTTGAAATCAGAAAACAATCCATTACTCTTTGTGAAATCCCTACTCCAACTACCTCTGTTTGGAAGATGTTCTTTGATGGAGCCTCTTCTAAGGAAGGTGTTGGTGCTGGAGTGGTCTTTGTTTCACCTTGCCAAGAGACTATACCTTTGTCCTACAAGCTAGAATTTGAAGGTACAAATAATGTGGCAGAGTATGAAGCTCTTGTTTTGGGTTTAAGGGCTGCAAAAGACACGGGGACTGAAGAGTTATCAGTATTTGGGGATGTAGAACTAATTGTTCATCAAATCAAAAATATTTATCAAGCCAAGCACCCTAGGCTTAAGACTTATAGAAATGAAGTATGGGACCTAGTTGACAGTTTCTTCCTAGCTTTCAACATGATTTCATTTATTCCAAGAGAGGAGAATACCATGGATGATTCTTTGGCTATTTCAGCAAGCCATTTCAGAGTCCCATTGCCACCTAAACTCAAGTATGATGTAGGGGTGAAATATAGACCCTCTGTACCTGACAATATCAAGCATTGGAAGGTGTTTGAGGATGATAATGAAATCAAAAATTTTCTTGAGTCTGTTGATGAGTTCTCTGCATTACATAATGATCGGGATCATGATTATGAAAGTAGCCCTCATGCTGATGTATTTTTAAATAAAATTGCTAATTACCATATTGTTTAGTGGCCTAGCAACCACATTCCGAAGGGACTAGTTCCTTTGGAAAAATTGTTTGATGGAAATGATGTGGCAGTAAGTTTAGAGGTTCAACTGATAATGCTGAAGTAGCCGAGTACAATATTGGTACAGATAAGGATTCCAAATTTGTCAAGTTGTCAAGCAGCTTGTCAAGAGAGAAAAGGGCCGAATATGCTGAGTTGTTAAAGGAGTTTGCTGATGTGTTTTCCTAGACATATGAAGATCTCAGGACATATGACACAAGTATCATTGAGCACAAGATCCCATTGAAGGAAGAGTCCAAGCCATTTAGGCAAAAGTTGAGACAAATAAATCCTTTGTTGCTGCCCATTATGGAAAAGGAGGTTAAAAAGATTTTGGATGCCCAAATTATCATGCCTTTGAGGTATTCTGAATGGGTGGCCAACTTGGTCCCATTAAGAAAGAAGAATGGAGAAATCATACTTTGTGTGGATTTTCGAAATTTGAACAGAAGCTCTAAAAAAGATAATTACCCCTTGCCCAAGATGGACCACATATTGCAAAGGGTGACAGGGGCATCCATGATGTCTATGATTGATGGATTTTCTGGCTACAATCAAGTCTCTGTCTTACCTGAAGACAGAGAGAAGACAACCTTCACCACTCCCTGGGGTACATTCATGTACGTTAAGATGCCCTTTGGATTGATGAACGCAGGAACAACCTTTCAGCGAGCCATGGACACAGATTTTATTGGAGAAAAGGACAAGTTTGTGGTGATTTATTTGGATGACATAACAATGTTCTCACAATCTGATAAAGAACATTATGATCATATGAAAAGAGTCTTCTTGAAATGCAAAAAGATTGGTCTCTCTTTAAATCCCAAGAAGTCATTATTTTCCATGAAAGAGGGGAAACTGTTGGGGCACATTGTGTCAGCTGAGGGGGTAAAGATTGATCCAAGCAGGGTAGAAGCTATCCAAGATTTGTCACTCCCTAGATACAAGAAAGAAGTTCAGTCTTTTTTGGGGAAAATTAATTTTCTGAGAAGGTTTATTTCAAATTTTGCCGAGTTGGTAAAGTTTATCACAACCATGTTGAGGAAAGGAAATGAAATCAAATGGACCGTTGAATCTCGTAACTCTTTTGACCAAATAAAGAAGGCCTTGACTGAAGCACCTGTGCTCATCAGTCCCGACTACTCCAAGGAGTTTCTGATTTTCTCTTTTGCTTCATTTAACACAGTAGCAACTATTTTATTGCAAAAAAACGTCGAGGGGTTAGAGCAACCCATTTCCTTTTTCAGTAGGGCACTGAGAGATGCTGAAATAAAGTATGACATCATGAAAAAACAGGCCTATGCTTTGGTTAAAGCTCTCAAAGCTTTCAGATTTTATGTGCTACATTCAAAAGTCATTGCATATGTCCCTTTAGCTTCTGTGAAAGAGATCCTCATTCAGCCTGACATAGACAGAAGAAGGAGCAAGTGGATTGCCAAGATTCTTGAATTTGATCTTGAAATAAAGCCCACCAAATTGGTTAAAGGCCAAGGTTTAGCTAGGTTGCTGGCTGAATCTAATTACAAAGCCTTGGGGGTCAATTTCATCAAAAATTATTTAGAGAATCAACAAGCTGAGTTGTCTGATGAAGATCCTCAAGTCACACCCCCATTGGTAGGATGCACTTGGTACAAACACATTATATTTTTCCTACAGAAGTTGCAGCCTCCTTATGGCATGGAAAAGAGCAAGGATAGAGATTTAAAGCTCAAATCAATTAAATATTGTCTGATTGATCAAGTCTTATATTGGAAAGATCCTTTAGGAGTGCTACTGAGGTGTATAGACCCACATGAAGCCCAAAAGATCATGTATGATTTTCATGACAGTTTATGTGGGGGGCATCACTTCTGGAGAACCATAACCTACAAGATTCTCAGGGATGGATATTTTTGGCCTAGCCTCTTCACTGATGTTTGTTCTAAAATCAAGGCTTGCGTTAAGTGTCAGAAGTTCTCTAGAAAGTTGCAACTCAAATCTTTTCCATTGAAGCCTGTGTTAGCTTCAGGACCTTTTCAACAATGGGGCCTAGATTTTATTGGGGAAATCCACCCTGCTTCAAGTGGTCAGCATAGATGGATCTTGACTACCACATACTACTTTACTGAGTGGATAGAAGCTATCCCCACAAGAAATTCTTCCCACAAAGTAATCATTGGTTTTCTTGAGGATATTGTGGCAAGATTTGGTTGTCCAAACAGAATTGTCACTGATAATGCTTCAGATTTTAAGGCTGAACCATTAATTAAGTTTTGTGAACAGTTTGGAATCACATTGCTTCACTCTACTCCTTACTACCCTCAAGGTAATGGATTGGCAGAGTCCTCTAACAAGAGCCTTATTAAGATCATCAAAAAATTGTTAGAGGACAACAAGAAGGCATGGGATTCAAAGCTTAAATTTGCTTTATGGGCTGACAGAGTGAAAACAAAGAGATCTCTTGGTGTCTCTCCTTTCCAACTTGTGTATGGAGTTGAGGCCATCTTTCCTTCTCAGCTTGCCTTGCCTATGGAAAAATTCTTCCAATATTACCAGGGAGAACTAGATGATTTGAATAGAAGAATACAACAGCTGGTAGAATACAACAGCTGGTAGAAGTGCAGCAGACTAGGGAGAAACTACTGGACAAAGCACATGACCATCAACAGAAGATCAAGCAAGATTTTGACAAAAAGGTCAACAAAGAGGATTTCCAACTGGGAGATCTAGTACTTAAATGGGATGCACCTAGGCCAGATAAAGGCAAGCACGATAAATTTGAGGCCTTATGGATCGACCCCTTCAAAATTTCTGAAGTTTTTTCAAATAACACTTACAAGTTGCAAGATTTGGAGGATGCTCAAGTTTTTAGTAGCCCTGTAAATGGGCATTTTCTGAATTTTTTTTTTACTTAAGCCATGAGTGGCTTCCCATGTCATTGTAAATATCATTTTTATTTTGTTTTGTTTTTTATAAGTGACTCCACAAACCAATACTAAGGCACCAAAACTGCAAAAGGAGTTCTTAGAGCCTCACAGGGAGGTCTCTATCCCCCATGGAGCCTATATGTTAACACAAAGATCTGCAGATTGTTTCTTAAGAATTAGACATAAATTGAGGTTTACCCTCAAGAGCATTATGGTGTAAATCATGTGGCATTCTGCCCATGATTTCCACAGGGAAAACAAAAAGATTGGAGGCCTAAGCAGTTCAAGCACCCTCTCTCCACCTATCACATCTCCCTTCCTGATACCTCCTCTCACCTCCCGACACCCGTCCCACTCACATTCCACTGTCCCTTACACGTCACCTCCTCCCCGCCTATCACACCTCCCTCGTTCCTCTGCCACCTATGCCTTTCCCTTGCCACCGCAACCTCGTCCCAGCCTCTGCTCCCCCAATCGCTTCCTTCCACATGGTCGTCGCTCACTCTTTGGGACATGCAATTTTTTGCCAAGCACCTTGCTCCACATCACCCTTGCACATACGCTATCAAACTGCCACCTGTAAATCTCGCATTGGTCACAGACAATGACCACTCATGGCCTCGAGGCGTCAGGATGGACTCGCAAAAGTCATTAGCACCGTCTGAGAACAGTTACTGGTGCCAGGCCCAAGCCTAATCCCAATGAAGACAGTTATTGAATATTGTGGGCAACAGTTGAGACCTCGCCTCATGCCATAAATGGAAAAGGTTGTAGAGAGCATCTAGGAAGGCACACTTACGATCCAAAGCTTCCTTATGGGAATTTTTTCCTATAAAGCACATAACTATGCTTGGCTCACGTCTGACATAATGAGGTCTGCACAACCTGATAGAGCGGGCATCGACTGAAGGCTTTGAATGCAATGATCTGATCACATTCCTGGTGGTTGCAACATTTTAGTATATATAGGCAGTTTTGATATTTTGTTAAGGTCAAATGGTTGAGCTAGGCTCCCTGCTATTGTAATATTTTGATTGAGAACAACTGGTTCTCTAGTTATGTATTTGTTTTTGAGACATCTTGGTTAATCTAAGTCAACTTTCTTACTCCATCTTATTTTCCTCTGATACTGAGAGAGTTCATGTGGATTGTTGTAACTGTATTATGATAAATGTTTGATTATAGTACTGTTATGATTTCTTTCAGCTTCCTTGAAATTTGAATCCAAGAGGACCTTGTGTTTAATTTTTTCCTCTTTAGGCTGTTGGAAAATCTGATGTTCATAGCGGACCTCTACACCTTTCTCACTAAATATTCCTCCTACTCACCCTTACTCCAACTTATTGACTGAAGTTGATTCAAGACCTCAATGGTTGGTGCATGCTAGTCCATATTTCTAAGTTAGAACGCTATTATTATTGAGTTTTCTCCATTTGACTACTCAAAACTCAATTACCCGCGACATATAAACTGATGGGTACTGGGCTTACCTTCAATGCAATCTGAAGGTGACTTCTAGTTCTAACAAGAAGAAGTAGAATTTGTATTAAAGGGGAAACCAAAAGAAAAAAGTGCATGTCCATGAGAAGAAGAAGAAGAAGTAGAATCAATACTGATGTTTTGATTCTTCATCACTGCTTCTAAAGCTACCATCTTCTTGAAACATTTGAACTCATCATGACCATCTTTATCACAAAAGTTGCAATGTCTGTCAATCTTCTTACTTTTATATTTTTCTCCTTTGTCACCATTAGGAGCGGAAGTTGTCTGCGTGGGTTTGGGACCCTTATATTGCTTATTGTTGTGGCGACGATGTTGTTTCTTGGGATTCTTGGGTTTATCTTTCTGATGGATGACTAAGGCTTTGTTGGAGGTACCTGCAGTGCTGATCACTCCAAGTTGTACAAGCTTATCTTGCTCTCTAATCGAAGCATCAAAAAATTTCTCAAGACTGGGTTTTTTATAAGCTGTCCCTAGAGCCTCTTGCATGGCACAAAAGATAGATACAAACACAGAATATGCACTACCTAGCTTAGAAATAATAAGATAGATACAACGATATTATTCTATCTTTATCTTACATTCTTCACATAAATTTCTGAGTGTTTTAAACTTAGATAGATAGTTTTCAATGCAAGAAAAATCATTTGGAGTTAAAGTCAGTACTTGATTTTCTAACTGTTGGGATCGAATAATATTGTGTTTACTAAACACAGATTCAATCTTTTCCCAAGCTTCTTTGGGTTGATCAATTGATTGAAGGTGGAACCTTAAATCATGAGAGATGGACATTCCGATTAATCCACATGCTTCGTCATTCCTATTATCCCATTTGACTTTCTTATCAACATTAGTGGGTGTTGTTTCCTTTCCCAAGGTAATCCGGTACAAGCCTTTACTTCTTAATAAATCCTCCATATGGGATTTCCATTGGAAGTAGTTGGTGCTGGTAAGCAAGAGATTACTTGTAGAAGCCATATTAAATATGCAGATAATATGGATTTAAAAAATGAAACTGATGAGATGGATGGAAAGATCTCGAAAAGTTAGGCGACTTTAAACAAAATGACACTGAAAACATACTTCGGATGTGAGAGTTATGCCCTTTTAAAAAAAGGTATAAACAATAACCAAATGACCACGTGGTGGTGTAAGTTGCTTTATGAAGTGACCCACTTTTATAAAGAGAAGTGGGGATCACTTTTACAATGAAGTTACTTTATAAAAGAAAAGTTGCATGTAAAATAAATAACTCTAAAATAAAATATTAAAGTTACGTATAGTGATTCAATTTTATACTTGAAGTGAAATACACTTTACAATTTTAGCATGAACTTAAAAAAAAAAA
>ML778256.1:429823-467362 GCA_009831015.1 Picea engelmannii
AACAAAAAGAGAGGAAATACACTTTACAATTTTAGCATGAACTTAAAAAAAAAAAATAACAAAAAGAGAGACTTGAACTCAAGACCTCTTACTTAATAAGACAACTTTTAACCAAATGGTCTAGCAAAACATATTGTATTGTTTAGCAAGAGGATTATTGTTGTTGTTGTTGTTGTTGAGCGTGCTAAAAAAAATCTCTTTTCACAGAAGAAAAAACTTTCGCTTCTCGATGACAACAAGGGTTAGATCTCGGTTAGATTACCTGGAAGATGCACCTTTTCCTATCTGTTTTTGATTTTCCGAGATCACACAGGGCACAACGCAAAGAGAATACGCAGATCTAAAAGAGTAGCAACCCAGAAATAAATAATATAAAACTCAAATAAAACCAAAATAATACTCTGCAAAAATTTAAAAAATGCGTATTCAGGCTTTATACCTCCGGATCTGACTGAAATGGTCGTATCTTGGGAAAACGAAAACCTTTTCAAGTGAAACGAAAAAGTGTTCCTGACTGAAACAAGTTCTCCAGACGCAATGGAGCAATCCTCTCAGCCCAAAAATGTATGAAAATGACAGGAAATGGAGATGAGACAACTCGGCTTCACGATCTCGATCTACAACAAGAGTGGGTCTTCAAACATGCTCTGATACCATGTTCGAAAACACAAGTATTCCAATAGAGGAAGAACACCTTTAGTAACCACTCACACAACCAGATCAAAGATCAACAAACTGATGTTTTGACGTGGTAAAACCCCTACAGGGAAAAATCCACGACCCCAACCAACGTGACCACTTGGAGCAGTTTATTAATGCAAAAGAAAAAGATTACAGAGAGATTTTACAAGAGAGTTTCTCACAATCGATCATCGGAAAATGACCCTCCATGCTCTTTAAATAGAGATCATGGACCAATCGGGTGTTAAGCCACAGATCAATGGCCGTTAAGATTGAGGAGAATATGAACCGTCAGATCACTCTATGTCGGGAACATATCGTGACCGTCGGATTTCCTAACTACAAATGCATACTAATTCATACTAAAGAAACACACTAAGACACACACTTTTACCTAATGACACATTAGACCAAGTAGATCTTACTAACTCCTAAGTGTCTAAATATCCTAACAAAAAGTCTCTGTGTAGTGAATTGTAATAACCCCAATAGGAGTATGCTAGGAAAAATAGTGGTTCATGGTCAATTATGTAGTTCTAGTTATGTACTTTTACAAACAATTTGCTAGCATTTCCATAATGAATGTTTTATCAAACATGTTGCATACATTATACATCGGAATTGGAAGAGATAACAAAAGACTTTATTATGGATGAAATTTTGATCACACAATACAAACGATAGTTGTTGCAACATTTGTAACAAACCAACCAAAACACACAAATTGTAAATCAAAACTTGGTGTAGTGTTTGATCTCTTCTAGCAGTTGGGACGACCCTTATAGTGGTTGCTACGCCTCCAGACAACCCCCAATAGGTGGCTGTCGTCCTGCCATAGTCCACATCATCCAAGAAATAATGCACTCGGCTTCCACAACCCCTTCTGCTCTCCCTTGTGGCTCCTATCCAAGATCTGCTTCTACAACAAGGTGACCTCTTGCCCTCTCCATTTTCACAACCCCAACCGCTTCCTTAACACCTTGAACCACAAAAAATGGGTGGCGACCTTCTAGACTGAATCCACGACCTTTTTGGCACCTCATGATATACTCCAACAAAGCCACGAATCTCTGGGTATGAGATCATCCCTCTAGATGACCTCTCCAAGTGTCATGTCACCCCAATAAAATCCCACGGTAGTTGTAAATACCATGCCTCTAAAAAATAGGAGATCGTCCCCTTTCTATGAGTTTCCTCAGTAGATCGATCCACCACTAATACTGAAGACAACCACAATTTTAAGATCCAAATGGAAATCCTAGTTGGACTCCCTTTCTTTGTCCAACTAGGGTGAGTATTGCACCATCGAAGCAAGACTAATAATGGAAGGGTTTTGCTAAACCCTAACGAAACAATGTCTCCAAGAGCACCATACAAAGATCAATCAAATCATCATGATAAAGTTAAGGGCTATTTCTCTTTTTATTCTTTTTCCGAGCCTTCTAGATCCTTCCCTCTTTGACCAAATCAAACCCTTATTTATTTTCTCTCCAATATTCACTTAAACATTAAAAATCACGTTTTAATGTTTAAGTAATTAATCATTTTATTTTTATTTAATATCACTTTAGTATTTTGTCATCTTTTAACCTAGTGACACTAAATAAACCCCCGTGACTCCATTTTTCCCACCGACTATAGCCTACGAGTGTCATATAAGCTATTGAGTCATCTTCTACTTTGATCAAGAGGAAGGGGACATCACATCAATACCATGAACTTGTGAGAAGCCATTAGCTACAAGCTGAGATTTGTACTTACTAACAAGTCCATCAATTGCCATATTAGTCTGGTATATCCATTTACATTGAACAATATTCCTACTAGGATGAAGTGGCACCAACTCCCAAGTTTGATTCCAGATGAGGGAATCATATTCCTCATCCATTGCATCCTCCCAATAGGTCTTTCCTACAACCTCTGAATAAGGCTGAGGATCTGATGTGGAGGCCATATAGAAACAAATGGGTAGCAAAGAATCAATATTAGAGTGCTTGTGGATCATATTGAAATTGATATCTATTCCTTCGTGTATTCTCTAGATCGCCCACTAAAATCTCTTGATGCTTATGAGCTTGTTGTGCCCAAATAGGTCTCAGTGCCAAATTTGCAATTAATTTCTCATCTAAGTCACTTTATGTTCCATCATCATTTGATATTTGATATGAATCTGAAGCGTGATTTGAATAAGAAAGGACTACATCAACTAGAATTAATGGATCTACAATGGGTTCTTCCTAAAGTGCATGTATGGGACCTTCTTAGAATTTAAAATTTCTCGTAATGAATTTTTTTCCAATAAGATGGTTCAACTTGCTCACTTCATTACCATGGGTCTCAAGTAAAGTAGGATAGGACTTGGGAATGAAATGAAAAAAATAATACAATATGGACTTCTGATCTACTACCCTAATTGCAACCTGTGACCCGTCGGAAATATATGAAATCACAACGGACTCTGAGTGAATACCACTTGATTTTCGGAGCCTGAATGTGTGATATGATATACAGACAACTAATTTGTGGAAAGTGAAGGTACACACAACACATTTTTAAAATATCTATGCTCTAAATCAATTACACCTTTCCCACATATTTGAACGAGTGTATCATCTCCCATTAAAATGGGAGGACCGGTGCATGGATCCAAGGAGCTTAAGGAATCCTGTGAGGCAATCATTTAATTAGAGGCTCTTGGATGAATAATTCATGTGTTATATGATGCATGAAAAATAACTAAAGCATGACCATTTTGTCCTTTTGCTTTATCATCAGTGGGCTTTTCATCTTCCTTCTTCCTAACATTCTCCAATACTTGTCCACCTAGATTGTTCTCCTGAAGGATACATGCCATTTCATCAATTGTTTTCTTCATGCATGCATGTTAAACATGAAAGCCTCTATTTTAATAACCACACTTCAATTTATCCTTAGTTAATTACCCCTTTTAGGATTGGAGGTCTCCTCAACATATTTGTGAAAATTGTCCTTTTCAGGATCTGTGTCTTTCTTGCCTTTGACTCTTTGTTTGAATTTGATTATAGACTTCTCATTTTATTAAAGTGAATACACCTTTGATAAATTGAGGGAACCCACTTGAACAAGTTTTTCTTGCTCACAAGTGATAGAATCAACAAAATCATCTATGGGAGGCATCTGCCAAGCAACTCCCATTGCTAGTTTTGTAGCATGAAAAGTAGAGACAAACATTGAGTTTTCAAGACCTAATTTTGATAGAATGGAAAGAATGAGTTGAAATTTCTTATCTATCCCCCATATCTTGATATTGGTCAACAATGATTTCAATTGTGTGAATAATTCCTGAATAGTGTCGAAGTTACTCGGGCTCAAAACACTGAGCTCATTCTCGAATTGGTGACCTCTAAGTACATCTTGTATCCCGAAAATTCCTTCCAATGTGGTCCAACCTTTGTTAGGAGTAGTAGTAGTTTATATGTGAAACAAAATATGAGTATAAATTGAGAGGCACAACAATCCAACGACTTCATCCATCCCGTTAAACCATTTTTCTTTCTCCACTGCAAAATTTGGTTCATTCTCTATTCCCATTGTAATCTTGTACAAGCATTTACTCTGTAGGAGAATGACCATCTATGACTTCCATTCCAAGTAATTGAATGGAGTGAGGATTGTTTTTCGGGGCTTATCCATTATAGCTTCTGCGACTGATCTTGATGTATTTTCATCTTGCAAAACAGTTTGCTAATCCTAGACTCAAACATGCTTTGATACCATGTAATAATTTATGATCACCTATAAGGAGATCAAAGAGATCTAGAAACCTAAAGAATAACAATACCCATAGAAATTTGCAATAAATAAATAAAGAAGGGAAGATTAACTCTTGAAGTACATAACAAATACTTGATCCTCATTAATCATAATGTGATTACATATAAGAAATCAATGAAGAAAAGATAGAACTAATCAATGAGTTAAGTTGCATGAGAACCTAGTTAGACTTAACTCAGAGCTTAAATGCCCTGATTTAGCCATGCAATCTCTAAAAGTGAGTTAACAACCCTAGGATTTCTAGTGGTGAGTCAGTTGCCTAAAAATAGGGATCTAATCCATGAATAGATAATAGAAAATAGAAACCAACTAAGAATAGTAAAGTGAAGCGCCTTCCTTCCTTGATTATAGGGATAAGGTTCTTGGAATAGCTCAAGGAATTCAAACATAAAAGACATAATCCAAAAATAGTAATTAGGATACTAAAATCAAGGAAGAAGGTGAGAAGTTCACCTTCACTGGCTAAGAATAACAGATTCCCAAAAAATCTAGGGATGGAGTGCTATTATGGCTCACTTGGTCATTAGTCAAATTTAGACTAGTAGAATCATGAGACCAAGCTCTAGAATACATAGGCAAGGGATTAAGGCTAAGGAGATGAAAAATATGCTCTAACACTTATAATCCAACAAGGACCATTTAAAGTGGAAATCAACCTAGAAATTAAAGCTTTCGATGCTAGCATAAATGCCAAGAAGCTTTATAATTGGAGTCTTGACAAGTAGTAAAATGGGTTCAAGCCCCTTGATTAAGAGAACATCTCAATTTGTAATGGATTTCTCATGATAATAGTTATTTTAGGTTATCAACTCATATTTGGGTCAAGGCCAAGGATATATATCAATATTATCATCTAAATCATTATTCTTGGGACCGAGATTCGTCAAAGACAATTACCTAGAAATTTTTGTTTTGTTAATTGAGTTAAAACCTAAGTTAGTTAATATATTACAAGCACTATTATGTATTCGTGGAAGGAGTTCAGATTGTAAATATGGCTGTACTTTAGATGTATGTGCTTCATAACAACCATGGTCAGTCTCAAAGAAATAGTTACCCAAAACGGAATGTGCAAAACTAATATGTTCATTCTTACTGTCCAATTCTGTTACAATGTGTTTCATGTGAGATTCATTATTTACTCAAACCTGATTTGCTTTTCCTTTATGAGGAAGCCACAAGTGGGACCAATTAGTGGAAAAATAA
Organism: Picea engelmannii; assembly: GCA_009831015.1. Taxonomy (NCBI): domain Eukaryota; kingdom Viridiplantae; phylum Streptophyta; class Pinopsida; order Pinales; family Pinaceae; genus Picea; species Picea engelmannii. The sequence continues at coordinate 435,524 of ML778256.1, forward strand.
CCTTGAGATTTGGCCAATCAATCCACGCTCAACAACAAGCCATAACTTTCTAGTATGTCAACAACAATGATATTTATAGTTTGATGCACTCTAGGGTCGGATGAAAGCCTAATTAAGACATCTTTAAGTTCTCATTTCACTTTAACATCCATTCTATCCAACTGTATGCTCCTCATTTTAGTCATTTGTGGGACATCATCTATCTTTTTGCATACTGAAAAAGGAATGATGTTAGAGGATGCACTTGAATCTGCCAAACAATTATGCACATTGAAATTGAAAATTTCATAAGTGAGAAGAAAAGGTGGAACCTAGGACTTTGAGTATGCGCCTATGCTTGCTGCATTTATAACTATCGCAATTTCCACTTTGTGTACCTCCTTCGATTTGTCATTCAGAGAGATTTTGTTAGTAGTAGCAATGATCCTTTTCTGAGTATTGTTGGGGTTAAAAGCATCATGCAGTAGGTCATGTTGTTGTGGTGATGAGAAGATGTCAAACATAGAGATGTTGGATTTTGTCTTTTTCATGTATTCTATAACATTATAGTCTAGAGCATGCATGCTTGGGTTGTTCATTGTTTGGCTTGATCTTGGCTCACACATTTTGTTGTTGTTTATTACTATGTTAATTTTGGTGTTGTTCCCATTTGAATTATATGTACATGGTTTGTATATGTTGGCTCAAACAACCTTATCCGATTTTACATTGATTTCCCCTTGGGTTGGGACGTTTGGTTTCGGGGTAGAGGGGGGAGGAGTAATCTTCATAAGAGGGATATTGTCATGTTTGGAAGAGGGGATGATAGGAGTTGGACCTTTGCTGTGTAAATTGTAGTTCCTTTGAGAATCTTTAATTACTGGTGTATCTTCCACAAATATTTCTTCTACATGCTCATCATTTGAGTCTGGACACCAGTCCCAAAAATGCATAACATATTCTTGGGGAGCCTCCTCAGTGGTATCTGTTTGAGCCTCTGAAGGTTTTTCATTAATTAATCTCTCTTGATCCAACAACTAATTGATAACTAGGGTCATGGAGTTAACCCTCTCAGGGAAAGTCCTTTCTTGATGATTCTATTGGTGATAAGAGCATAAGTTATCATTGTTGAAGCTGTCTAAATTTAAGGCCATCTTAGAGGGTTCGGGTGGTCTTGGTGGATTGTCTTGTCTCTTAAAAAATGAGCGAAAGGTTCAAGGTTTTCATGATCTTTCGCCAACATTATTTTTGAGGTCAACACCTTCATTTGATAAGTTCCTAACTAATTTCACCACATTTTAAATATCTTTGGGCTCCTTTTCGGGTGGTTTTTTAGTAGCAAAGGTTTCTTTCTAGTCGACTTGATTTCCTCAGAGTGTGGGTGATGATCGTAAGGATATAGTTCCCTCTCCATAGTTTTGGCTTCATCGAAATTAAGGGCCAAAGTTTTCCTATTAGCTCATTTGGAAAACATGCCTATAGAAGGAACAAGAGCTACCGTGTAGTATTCAATGACTAAGGATTGAGAGGGTGTTGTATCAACAATGAACTTAGTTAGGACATTAAGAAATATCTGGTTGAAATCCTTTACTTTTTGTTTTTTTTTTCCATCTTAAGGGATCCTAATTCGCTATACAAATATGATGTTGCTTTCCTTTCCCTGAATTTTCTGATAAAAACTCTCTCGAAATCATCCCAACTTGATATAGAACTAGGTGGCAGGATGAAATACCATGTAGATGATCTTCCCGAAAAGGTGTAAGGAAATAGCCTATAGATCACATCTTCATGCTGGGCATTCAACATATGAGTGGCTAAGAAATAGTTGTTTAGGTGGTCTTCTGACAACCCAGATTTGTTTGGATCAAATTTGGGGAGGATCTTGTCCGATTTCCGAGGCATTTCATGTAAGGTCCCTGCTAAATTTAAGGCACCTTATGACATCCACCACGGGACTACTATCCTTTGTTCTCTATGTTCACCCATGATCTGTTCTACATTGATTTCTTGGTTCTCACCTTCAATACTATCTTTGGGTTCGACGAGGGTACATGCAACTCTGCTCAAGGGTACTAGGACTTCTTGCAACCTAGTTTGAATAAGGCCATCTACGGAGTCAATGTAGATATCAGGATGGGTATCAGGTCTTTGCATTGGGGTTACTTTCCTTCTCGGAAGCTCAGAAGTTGTTGGAAATTTACCAAGTAGCTTTGCGTAAGCACGTGTAATACAACGAGTTTCAACGAATTCTTCTTGTGGTACTCAAAACCAAGTATTTGAATGAACTTCAAGACTGCCTATGAAACTTTCAAAATTTGGATTCGTATCTTCATAGGTAACTTCTTGTTCAGAATTGATAACATGGAACATAGTGGGACCAGGGTTGTTTTCTATAAACTAATTGTGATTACGCAGATCGTTTATGCAAGCCATAAAATTAGGTCCTCCTTCTAGCGCCAATTCTATTGATGAGGAAGAATTCGACCTGCAATTGTAAGGGCTACTCCTCGATACACGGTCCCAACTAGACTATGCATCGTTCGGTTTAGGAGACCCATACATAATTTGGCCCTAATGCCATTGCTATTGTTTTGGGTTTTACCGGTTGTGGTTTGGTCTATCGATGGAGGTGGATGATGGATGGTTATGCAATATAAATATGTAGATGAATACTATGTATTAAAATAAATCTAATATGTTGTTAGTATATCCTACCCTATCCTAGCTAGGAGCATACTAAAGTAATCAAGTGAACTGTAAATGAAACCAAACTCTCCATAAAACCCCCACACAAGTAAATGAAATGAAGGTGTGAGGTCATAAACATGTGCATACATACATATAACTAGAAAATTCTAAATTATATTTTTGCATACGTTAGCAACTCAACAAACTTGAGACTTGAAGATATATGAAAGAATAATGAAATTTGTAGAATAACATTGAATGCATAAGATTAGTCTAGAAGAAAACAAACATTTTCACAGTCCATGTGAACAACATACATCCCACTAGAAATAGTTCACAACAAAGACAACTTCACACAAATTGTTCTTTCTTCAAAACCTAGACCTAAGGGCTTCTCAATATTCGTTAATAGAGTATATGTCCTTGAATTATATCTTGAGTCTATATAGTGCTTGAACAACCCCCACAAAATGGGCATCTTCTTTCTTTTATACAATTATTTTTAACTGATAGATGACCCTTTGCATTTCTCTCTAAGAAGTTATTACAAACTATTCAGTTCCCTTTTGCTTAGTGACAAGAGTACATAATCAAGAAAAAATAGGGGTTGGTTGAGAAAAAGAAAAAATAGAAGATAGGTAATAGCAATTTTTGATTGATATTTTGTCTTATTCAAGATTCTTGTCCTTGAGGTAAACTGTCCACACCTCTAGATGGTCGTACAAAAAAATGATCCTTCCATAGGGTAATTCCTCTAGTGCTGCAATGTGCATAGCTATGTTGTCTTCAATGACTTGTGTATCTTTAGACAAAGTAGCCATGAATGCTTGGATCATGGTGTGCAATCGGGTAGGATGTACAATATGTTGTTCTATCTAGTTTGTGGTCACTTTGGTGGACGATTCGGTGACTATTCACCGATGGTTAGTGTTTTCTTAAACTTTTCCCACTAACTCCTCCATGAGCAGGTTCTACCCAAGTTCTTCTAATGGAGGAAGTCAACAACCTTTAATTAATTCTTGAGAGGCCTTGTGTAGTTTCGAGAATATTTCCATTGATTTGGTAGTTTCTTTATCATCTCTTTTCCCATCCTATTGAAAACATTCTAATGAATAGATATATGTTTTCCTCTCTATTATCACTCTGTAAATGTCCCTGGCTGTGGAGGCAAGTCACAGAGGTAATCACAAACCAAATTGAGGTTGGAAGCTAGCCCTTCCAACCCAAAGAGGACTCTCTCTTTCAAATCAATCACTAAAAGGATTGATTTGGTTTAACTCAAAAGCCAAATCCCTAGATTAGGGTAGAATTTATAGAGTTGGTGGAAAAACAAATGAAAATTCCATTGGGCAATGGAGTCATAGGCTAGAGATCAACAAACTGTTGGACACTAGTCAGTTGGAAAATGGATTATAAGAGGCAATATAGAAAACACTTATTTATACTATTTAGATGTTGTTGTAGTAGAAATAACAGAAAGAAGACACTAATCCCTCAGGGAATCTATCAGGGATGAATCCAAAGACAATTATAGCAGAAACAATGAAGGAAAATACATGCATAGAGCATCAGATTTAGATGAATTCATACACATATATTTCACTTTAACATATAGAGGAAAACATAAAACAAAAATTGATTCAACAATGAGATCACATACACAAAGAAAGCACAAGGATACAAGATAAATCATCACATGTATCTCTAATGTCAAGTTCCAAGTACTTCTGGTCTCAAAATTTCATTAATCTCCAAAATGTTTTACAATATGCAGTCAATAAAACTTTCTCATACACTCGCCCCCACTGAGTTCATGAAGGATCACAAAATATATATAAAATACATCTTCTATCCTCCAAAATTTGAATTCAACTGCCTCCCTAAATCAAGCTATAGTTACAAAATATCTTGGAAACAAAATCTGAACTAACTGATGAAAATGAGTCAAAATCGACTCATTAATTACATCATGACAACTAAACAAATGAGATATTTGAATCCATATCATAATGTTCTTTCACCTTGACATTCATTGTAGATGAGATGGCATGCCTTGCTGACTCATATAGGTTGATCTGGAGGCACTTTGGATGTTCTGTCACAATTGCGCAACAAGGTTGTCGCACAACAAAAACCTGCAGGAAATGCACATCAAACTTGCGCAACAAGGGTTCTTTTTCACACTTTGTCCACCTTTTTTCATTTTGGCTGATAGAAGATGATGGATGATGGTGATTTTGGCCTCATAATGATGATTTGGAGCTCTATAGCCTCTTCTACCTCTTCAAAACATCACTTGTTTCTTAAAGCTTCAAAACCGTAATGTGCCTAGACATTGAAACAAATGAAACCAAACTACCTCTGACTAATAAAACTGCTCTTCTTAGGCATTCACAATGGCTATTTCATTATCATCCCATTGATTAAGGTTCCAAATCAAAACTTGACAAGAAAACCTTCCTTTGCTTGCTTCAAAAATAAGACTGTTACAGTTGCACAACATGCCTTGCTGGGCACTGTAAATTTTTCTCTTTGATTGTCATCACCAAACAAAAAGGGGATCCAAAGCATAAATCACTAGAAACATGATAAGAAGTCCACACTAACCCATCCCTGATCAAAAATCAATGTGAAAAATATTTACAACTCTATATGTTCTTGACAACTTCAAAATTAGGTTTTAAGGTTTTGATGCATGTTATTGACAAAAAGGAAAAATTGATTAAAAATTGCTCATGGGACTTCAACTTCTGCTGCTTCTACGAGTAAATTAATATTTCCTTTACCTTTATCTTCAATTCTCACCCGCTACAAGTTTTTCTTCAGAGTCATGTTCTCTTTCCTCAAAGTCATATTTTGCTGGTACATGTTCTTCATTTGCTTATGTAATGGCATGGTTCTTCTCACCATGAATTTGGCATTGTCTATTGCAGGTTCACAATCATCTAAATGTTCTGTAAATTTCATCTTTTCTCTTCTATTCTCCTCCCTTAGCTGTATTATCACATCTTGTGCTTCTCTCAACTGTTTTCTTAGTCTGTTGAAAGTATGATGACCATCACCATGGGTAGTCTTCTTTTCCGTTGTTGCTGGCTGGCACTTTGCTGAAGTTTCTTCCCGAGACTGCAATTTTCTGGCTGAGGATCTTGTCAGAGGAACACTGGGCCTAATAATTTATTTCATCTTTGGAATTTTCTCCACTACCTTCCCTTTACCTTTTTATTTGGAACTTGTTGGAATTGATAGCACTGCCTTTTCACCTGTCACTGGGGTATCTTTCTTGACAACTTCTTCCAGGGCTCTCTTCTTCATCTCTATTCTCATGTTGCAACTGGGCTATGAAAAAATGGGCCTTATTCAACTATTCTTGCAAATCCATGATCATCCTATCTTTGTCATATGATGGAGCTAGTTCTCTAATGGCCTCTGGAGCTTCACTAGGTTCTTGTGATGTGTGCATGATAGGCATTCTTTTTCTGCAGATCTAGTGAGTGGTTTACTAGGGGTTTCATCCACTTTTGGAGAGAATTAGAGATTTTTCCCTTTCTTTTTGGCTTGTTGGTGTTGATATTATGTTAGTTTTGGGAGGTATTTACCTCCACGTGTAACCCTTACGAGAATAGAATATTCTGAGAAGCAAGAAGAAAACCTAAAGCATTGAACATAACCCTAGAAGACAAGTCGACTCAAGGAAATATTTAATATTAAGTGTTTAGCCTCCAGAATGAGAATTTGACCCAGAAAACTACGGAAAAACAATATAAACACAGGAAGCCATATCTCATTTGGTACACATAGCTCGCAACTACATAAATGTACAAGTGTGTACTGCAAAAACTGGGTAAGTGCGCAAGTCTGGAGAGTAGCTGCAGCTGCAGCTACTGCAATTTGTATTCTCGGTTTAGGCTTGGAATTTCTATTGGTTATGGTTTGGAATTTCTACCCTATATTCTTGCTATGGAGAGAGACACACTACACTGATTGACTATTAGGCCTAGAGTTTGTTTCCAGAATAATTCTCTGTCAAGGTTAAGGTGCTCGGGGGTGGCTTTGGCCTATGGTTGGGTGACAATATTTCTATATTGTCTATGGTTGAACAAGCACATCTATTATTTCTAATAGGTTATGGGCCCACACTATCTTCGGAAAATATAACCACTGGAAGATAGATTGGGAAGATTTGATCAGTTACAGTTGCAGTTGCAGCCAGTTTTTGCTACAACAACGAAACCCTAACCCTCTTGTTGAGGCACCTTAAGTGAGGAGATTGACCTAATTTATATATAGATTGGTACGCCTTAACCTAGCGCACCTCCTAGTACTCTCAGCAAGCTAAGATGTCAAGTTTGAGTTTTTGGTCAAATTCAAAGGTTGACCAAGTCAAAGCAATTATGAATTACTCTATGAAGTCAGAAAACAAGTTAGAAGGGGCTTCTAACTTCAGAGAGTGGAAGACAAGGATTGACCTCATCCTTTCCAAGAATAAAGTGTTGGATATCCTGAAAGGAAATATCGTGGAACCACAGTTCGAAGAAGGAAAAGAGAAGGAACCTCAGAACGTTGCAGTTATGGAGAAGTTCAAAGACAATGACATCAATGCCATGAGTATCATAGTGGACTCTATAAAATACCACTTGATACCTTACATCTCCCATATTGAATCATCTAAGAAGATGTATGATGACCTAATTAACCTCTTCTCAGTTAGAAACATTGGACAAGTAATGAGTCTGAAGAATGAACTCCGTGACATGAAAATGAATGATGGTGACAACATAACATCATACTTTGTGAGAATCTCTCAGTCAAGAGATCAAATACAAGCTATTGAAGAAATCATTTCAGATAAGGAACTGGTAAATATAATACTCAATGGTCTTTCCAAGACATGGGATGCATTTTCCGCAAGCATGAACACAAGGAAGGAGTATCCCACATTTGAAGAACTTTGGACTTGTTGTGCATAAGAAGAATCAAGTATTAATGTTGTTGGCCCTTGGTTATGGAAGAAAGTGAATGTTATAGAAGAAAAGGCGAAACACGAACTGCGCGGAAGGAAGGTTGACTAAGATCAGGTCGAAGTGGTTAAAGAAGAAGAAAATATGGAGCGAAGTCCGAGAAAGAAATCCATTGGACGAGGATATAGAGGAAGACAAATAAAAAAGGAAAGTGGATCGTGGACAACTCAACAAGCGGAAAAATCCACCAGTAGATGCTTTGGAGAACCTCGTGGGAAGGAAGGAAAGATAGGATGGCAAAGCCCTGAAAACGCAGGTCAAGTTGACCTAGGGTTTTAGACACCTAGGGTTTTGGTATCTAGTGTTTTGACACCAAGGTTTAGGCCTACGGCTATTGGTGAGCTATTTTAATGTATAAATAAAGGTCAAGAGGACCTGGGATGGGTTCGTTCAGAGTTGGTACCGAGTTGGTTGTTGTTAAAGTAGAGACAAAAGTATTGTAGTATTGTGCTATGAGAGCATTTGATATTCTAATATCTTCAGCTAGGTGCAAAGATCAACCCTACAGCTGGGTGCACAGGGAAGGGAGATAGAGAGAAGAGAGAAAGAGAGAGATCTGCAAGCTAAGAGCGCAGATAGAACTGTACGCTTTCACCTAATTATTATAAAGCACAGTTCTGTGGATGTAGCCCTAGGGAGAGGGTGAACCACATATATCTTGTGTTGTGAGTGATTGATGCTGTGTTCTTTACTTCTGTTACTCTAATGATGCATTAGTATGTTAGATCTGATATATAACTGTGTGAAGTAGGTTTATGCTTGGAAAGAATAATATGATCTCTGTGTGTGGTTGACTTGATTCCACTTACATTTCCTCTGGTTGTAGACACCTGTGCCCTGCAACCCCCTATTGCTACTTCAAGTGAGACTACATATTCTTCGCAGGTGTTGCCGAAAGGGCCAATAGTTAGGGCTTGTTGGTGCACTATTAGAATTGAACCCTGGGTCTTCCCCTGTGCCAACAAATGGTTCCGTTGCCGTGACCAGGATATTCTTGAGGGAATGTCAAGGTGGTTTCCATCGAATACAAAGATTCAGAAGTGGATAGAAGAACAAGAGAAGGAATTCGCAGAAGCTCCGAATAAGAACCCTAATATTAACACAAAAGACTGCTTGGGAAGGTATATCTTTACTGATATACATGAGATTTTCTTTGGATGAATTCATAAGGAGCTATACGAGTGGCTGGCCAGATTAGAAGATACCCAGTTTGAGATCAGATCTAGACCACATGTGGTTTGGACGTCAGCGCTGATAAAGAAGGTCAAGAGAGTTGATAACACCGTGTCAAGAGCAGTAGATCACTGGTTTGATAGTACCGTCAGAGGGTATATCACCGAGTTTGTTATTGACAAAGTTGAGTCGTATAGCCAAGCAGAGAGGTATTTCTTTAAGAGACTGAGAGGAATTTTTTTACACTTTCTGAAGCTAAAGATCAAGATGCTACTGCATGAGAAGAACATATTGAAGATACAGTAGAGGGTCAGATTGAAAAATATAATGTTCAAGAATTTAGACAGTGACAACAACACATAGGTTGGACACATGCGCAGTGGGAGAACCTTCAAAGAAGTTCCTCTGGTGAACTTGTTCGAGTAGAGTCACGAACCACCAACATAGGAAGAAGGGTTCTACAGTGGAGAAGAAGAAGAGTTGTTGAACGAGGAACATTAAGAGTCTCCTAGGGCAGAAGAAGAGAATACTGAAGAATCTCACCGAGAAGAGTTAGAAACTTCAGGGACTGCGCAGACTGTTGAAGTAAGTGCTATTACACCCCCTATTGTTTTAACAACATTAAGTAACCAGAGCAACGTAAGTTATCAGAACACTCAGAGAACTGGTACAAGTGGTTCAATGCATACTCAATCAGGAACCTTAGGAAGACCTATGGCAGATGAGATGAGGTTACCCACCTTTAGGGGAGATGGATCTGAAGATCCTGACCAACACTGGTTTCTATGTGAAGCTGTATGGAGCATTAAGGATGTCACCGACGAAGCTGTTAAACGATCTCAACTTAGTACTACCCTGAGAGATCACACACTGAGCTGGTACATGAAGTTCATCCAAGTAGTTGTCCAACCAAAACCACTGAATGAGATTAAGATTGTGTTGATTGCTAAATTCAAGAAACCCAAGTCGGAATCAGAGTGCATCACAGAGTTGAAAGAAATCAAGCAGAAGGTAGATGAACCTGTTTGGGAGTTTGATTAGAGGTTTAAGACCTTGACATGTCATTTGAGTTTTCAGATCCCAGGCGAGCAGAACAAGGAATGGTTCATTGCTGCCATCCTACCACACATCAGAGTCCCTCTGATGCAGCAAAATATTTCTTCGTAGGTTGAGGCATTGGAGATCGCCATGAAACTAGAATCGACCCCTATGGAAAAATCTAGCTCAGGTATGAGTCAAATATTGAGTCAACTAACTAGATTATCACTGTAGGTCGAAGATATGAAAAAAGACAAGGGAAAATATAAGAGAGAATACATATGGTGCATTAGATGCAAACCAGAAGGCCCTGACAAGGAGCACCGTCCCCTATTTCATGAGTACTTGGCTTCAGGAGCCCAGATTCCTTTGAAGCAGGTTACTCTACCTTGGTGCGAGGTATGTAGAAATATACATCGCCCTGGAGAATGCTATTATATGAAAAAGTATGTTCAGACACCTATGAACCTCTACTGCACATTCTTTAAATATGTGGGTCATGATGAGAAGGATTGTAGAGCTTACGACCTCTTGCGTGAAAGATCAAGGGATATCTACAAAATTCAAGGTGAAGTACAACAAGAAGGGAAGACTACGCAGTATAACTCCCTAGGAAGAGGAAACTTCAACCCTCGTGGTGGATTCAGAGGAGAGAATTAGGAGGAGGTATGGGTCGAGGTTGAGGCGAGATCATTTGTTATAACTATGAAACCAAGTCATTTGGAAAGGGACTATCAAAACCCTTGTACCACTTGTAGTTACTGTAACTCATTTGAACATGTCATAGAATATTTCCCTGCACGGTTAGCCAAACTTCAGGAACGACGAGGAGGAAACCAACAAGTACAACTAATCACAACAGAACCTCACAGAGAAGATCCCAGAGTTGCTGTTATCACTAGAGGAGGCACTGCCATAGGAGAAGACAGGGTGAGTCCAAGGAATACTACAGAACAATCAGGAGTTAGAAAAGATGCAGAGAAGACACAAGAGTTTGATCCAATGAAAGAGAAACAAACATTTGAGGAAGCAAGAAAAGAATTCAGGAGAGATCATGATTCTTCATCAAAGGCTTGACCAGAAGTAAGAGAATGTGGAATTCCTCTAGAATTTGATCAGTATGCTTTTCCCATAGAAGGAAAAGAGGTAAGTAAGCTCATGGAATTCTTATGCACTTGCATTAATTTGATAAAGGATGAGATAATTGTACAAGAGCTACAAAATTTGATCAGACAATATGAACTAGGAAAGGTAGATCCCTTACTGAGTAGATTAGTACATCAAGTATCCAAAAAGAGAAGGAAAAATAAGGAGCTACATATGAATGCTCAGACCAAATATTATGATATAGATTATGAGGTCCTCGACTGAGGGTCGAAGGTCAATGTTATGATGAAGCAAACCTAGGCACTGATGGGAAACCTAAGTTTATCTATTCCCCCATCAGGCTTAGGATGGCCAATCAACAGGCTGTGAGCCCCTTCAGAAGACTGGAACATGTCCCTGTGGACATCAATGGGTTCAGAACATTTGTGGACTTAGAGGTAATTGAGATAGTCGATGATAGTTGTCCTTGTCCCGCACTATTAGGAATTGATTGGGATTTCAATAATTCTACCATTGTTGACTTGAAGAAAAGAAGAATGACATTTGAAGGTGATGGCCTTAGGGTCATCACACCTTTGGATCCTGATGAAGGTCCCAGATACACATATCCCATCAGAGAGGAAGATCGTGCATATGAGTTGGAGAATATATAGAAACTGACAGCAAGACAGTAGGATTACATTAATTCTACAACAGATGGAATTTAAGCTGGCAAAGTTACAATGCATGTTCATCAGACTCAGAAGAAGCACTGGAGAACTGGCAGAACAAAATGTATAAAGTATCTACACGGAGATGTGCTATACTGACTAGATAATTTTGCTGGATCAACACAACAATAAGTAATTTACCCACATTTGATGGTTTGAATCACTTAGAAAATTTCTTACTGGAATTTGAGGAAACTGTACCAGTACAATATAGACTGTTGGCACTGGATGAGGCTTTGAAAGCTACTCCAACAAGATGGTGGGGAACACATAAAAGGAACATCGCAAACTGGATAAAATGTCACACTTTGATGACATCACAATTTTCAGAACAAGTCGAAGGATGCGAAGTTAGGTACACAGGTCAAAGATGTCCGAAAGACCATGTGCAAGGTTGTGAGGAGGCCTGGAGCAACATTTCTCAAGAGAAGTGGGTGCATAAATTCATCAATACTCTAGACACAACGCTTATCAACTGGTACCTTCAAGCGGAACTGTGCCTCACCATTGCAGATTGGCAAGGTATGACTCAGAATTTTGTAGCTACATTTTAATTTGAAATTCAACACCCTCTGGTAGATCAAGCTTTATAGGTTGTAAGACATAAAGTATTTGAGGAAGCACCTAGCCTCCCTGTGGAGAAAGAAGAGGATGAATGGACTGCACCTCTTTAAAAATTGCAAGGATGTTACAATATTAACGCCGATGAAGATGATGATCCTAGAAATGTGAACATCGCAGAAACGGAAGGACATAGAGACATAGAAGGACTAGGAGTCAAACTACCTTTTATTGGACAACTAATCAAAATCAACAAAGTTAATATTGGAATAGATCAAGCACCTAAGCTTGCTAATGTTGGAGATTACTGGGATGATACCACTATTGATAAGATCACAGAGTTACTGCACAAATATCAGGACTTGTTTCCAACCAAGTTCACTGATATGAAAGGCATTAAAGGGCCCATCGGAGAGATGAAGATCCCCTTGAAACCAGATGAAAGGCTAGTTAAACAAAGACCCTACAGATTGAACCCTAAATATAAGGAGAAAGTGAAGATTGAATTAGACAGAATGCTGGAAGCAGAAATCATAGAACCTGTTGAAGAATCAGAGTGGATTAGCCCTATGGTGGTTCAGGATAAGAAAACAGGAGAGATCAAAATCTATGTAGATCTCAGGAAGCTGAATGATGCATGTATACATGATCCATTCCCTACACCGTTTACTGACAAAGTGTTAGATAATGTGGGTGGACAAGAAGTCTACTCCTTCACCGATGAATTTTACGGATACCATCAGATCAGGATTGCCAAGGAAGATCTCCATAAAACCAAGTTTGAAACAAAATGGGTATCCTACCAATACAAAGTGATGCATTTTGGACCGAAGAATGCACCAACCATCTTTTCTAGGGTGGTGGTTTAAGCATTCAAGGAGTTTTTACATAAATTTCTGGAATCCTATTTTGATGATTGGACTATTTTTAGCTTATTGAAAAACCATATTGAATGTTTAAGACTAATGTTGGATAAGTGCAGGAAATGTCAGATTGCCCTGAATCTGAATAAGTGCATCTTCTTTTCACCATTTGGAGTGTTGATAGACCATATCGTGTGTAAGTAGGGATTGCTGGTAGATCCATCTAAGATTACCATTATTGTCGATTTACCCCCTCCTACTTCAGTCAAACAGTTGCGCACTGCGCTGGGACATACTAGATACTACATGAAGTTCATTAAGGGCTATGGACATATTACAACACCTATGGATAAGCTTCTAAAGAAATATTGTCAGTTTCAATGTACAGAAGAATGTCAGCAGAGCTTCGACACACTGAAACATAAAATGGCTACTGCGCCTATTCTGGTTTTCCCATATTGGAGCAAGGAATTTCATGTGCATGTCGATGCATATTCTATTGCACTAGGAGGAGTGTTAGCACAACCAGGAGTATGGGATATTGACCACCCTTTATCCTTTGCTAGCAGGAAGCTCTCAACAACTGAGATAAATTACACCACCACTGAGAGAGAAGGGTTAGACATGGTGTATGCGTTGCAGAAGTTTTGTCACTACTTTTTAGGAGGACACTTTAAGATGTTCACTGATCACTCCACCCTGAAATACCTAGTCAACAATCCAGTGTTGGGGGGAAGGATATGCAGATGGCTTCTGTTATTTCAGGAATATGATTTTGAAATTGCGGTAAAGCCAGGAAGGATGAACAAGGGACCTGACCACTTGTCTAGGTTGGAACATGGAGAGGAACCTACTAGTTTGGAGGATACACTGTTGGATGCACAATTGCTGGCCATTAGAAGGGTTGATGATCACTTCGCCAAGATAGTTTAGTTCCTATCAACAGGAATAAAACCTCACAAATACACAGTCATTCAGAAGAAACATCTGGTAGCACGTGCTGCATATTTTTCACTTATAGTTGGACAACTATATAAGATGGGACTTGATGAGATCCTACGAAGATGTGTTATGGAGGTAGAAGGACCACTGATTTTAGCATAATCTCATGAAGGCATCATAGGAGGACACTACGTAGGAGAAGCAACAACGCAGAAGGTTCTTAGAGCTGGCCTCTGGTGGCCCACTTTACACAGAGATGCTAAAGAATAATACAGAGCCTGTGATGTATGCCAAAGAGTTGGGAAACCTTCTAGAAGAGATGAAATGCCGTTAGCACCCTAGCTAACCTTGCAAGCATTTGAGAAATGGGCCATTGACTTCATGGGATCTATAAACCCACTAGGGAAGCGCACAGGAGCCAGATACATCATCACTACGACAGAGTATTGGACCAGATGGGCAGAAGCAAGAGCAGTTAAGAACTGTAGTGCAACTACAACTACATGTTTCATATTTGATGATATAATAACCCAGTTCGAATGCCCAAAGATCCTCATGAGTGATCAAGGTACACATTTTTTTAACAAGACTATTGAAGCCTTGACTCATGAATTTGAAGTTCACCATCAGAAGATCACTCCTTACCACCCACAAGCAAACAGGACGGTCGAAGCTTTCAACAAGATCTTAGACACAACGCTGACGAAGATTTGCAGTGTAAAAAGAGATGATTGGGATTTGAGAGTACCATCAGTGTTATGGGCCTATAGAACCACTTGTAAGAAACTAATAATGCAAACTCCCTTTAAGTTGGTCTATGGACTAGAAGTAGTTGTACCCATGAAACATTTAGTTCCTAGCTTAAGAATTGCAACCTTTACAGATATGGATGACACTGGCACTGTTCCAGAGAGGCTCGCACAGTTGGTCGAACTAGAAGAAGACATGTTTATTGCAGGATTTCATCAACAGGTTCAGAAGGAACGAGAAAAGGCCTACCATGACATGCATATAAAGAAGAAATCATTTAAACAAGGAGATCTGGTACTGGTATATGATAGCAAGTTCATGAAGCATCCAAGGAAATTCATAACACATTGGCTGGGGTCATATGAGGTTGCCTATGTTACAGAAGGAGGAGTTGTGCAACTGAAGACTTTGAATGGGGAGTGGAAGGAAGGATTGGTGAATGGGAGCCAATTGAAATTGTACTATGACAACCAGCTGCCTCCCAACTCTTGGTAAAAACTGAAGGAGAAGGGTCTAGGTACTTGGTGAAATTGAGACTGGGTACTAGACACAAGAAAGACAGTCTGCACACAGGGTGGAGGAACAAAACAGAAAGCACAGTCTACATTGCACAGTCTGAAGTTGAGGTACAACAGAAGAGTTAGATCAGAGTGCCTTGGGATGAGTCATAGGTGAATGTTGGGGGCCTATTGGCCCTTGGTTATGGAAGAAAGTGAATGTTACAGAAGAAAAGGAAAAACATGAACTGCATGCAAGAAATGTTGACTGAGATCAGGTCGAAGTGGTTAAAGAAGAAGAAAAGATGGAGCGAAGTCCGAGAAAGCAAGCCGTTGGATGAGGAGATTGAGGAAGACAGACCAGCAAGGAAGGTGGATCATGGACAACTCAGCAAGCGGAAAAAGCTACCGATAGATGCTTTGGAGAACCTTGCGGGAAGGAAGGAAAGACAGGTTGGCGAAGCCTTGAAAACGCGGGTCAAGTTGACCTAGGGTTTTGGTATCTAGGGTTTTGACACCTAGGTTTAGGCCTAAGGATGTCGGTGAGCTATTGCAATGTATAAATAAAGGTCAAGAGGACCTGGGATGGGTTCGTTCAGAGTTGGTCTCGAGTTGGTTGTTGTTAATGTAGATAGAGAAGTATTGTAGTATTGTGTCGTGAGAGCATTCTGTATTGTAAGATCTTCAGCTGGGTGCGAAGAGAAACCCTGCAACTGGGTTCGCAAAGAAGGGAGATAGAGAGAAGAGAGAAAGAGAGAGATCTGCAAGTTAAGAGCATATATAGAACTGTAAGATTTCACCCAATATATTATAAAGCACAGTTTTGTGGATGTAGCCCTAGGGAGAGGGTGAACCACGTATATATTGTGTTGTGAGTGATTGATGATGTGTTCTTTACTTCTTTTACTTTGATGATGCATTAGTATGTTATATATGATATATAACTGTGAGAAGTAGGTTTATGCTTGGAAAGAATAATCTGATCTCCGTGTGTGGTTTCCTTGATTCCACTTACATTTCCTCTGGTTGTAGACACATGTGTCCTGCAACTCCCTATCGCTACTTCGGGTGAGACTGCATCTACTTCGTAGGTGTTGCCGAAAGGGCCAGCAGTTAGGGCTTGTTGGTGGGCTATTAGAACTGAACCCTAGGTTTTCCCCTATGCCAACAAATGCAAAAGACAAACCCCAAAAGAAATACGATGATCAAGCCTTCACAACAAGGTTCAATAATTTTAGTAGTAAAAATAAGTTTGGCTCAAGGAATAAACCAAATCAAGAGAAATATATGTCAAAAATACATTGCTTCAACTGTCGAAAATATGGTCACTACAAGAATCATTGTCCTGATTTAAATAAAAGGAAGGAAACGCACGAAGCATCAGTTGCCGAAAAAAGGGAACCCTTAAAGAAGTCCAAGTAGGATAAACCAAACTTCTTCTTCTAAGACAAGGTAACAATATTCTTCATAATTCTTGTACATACCATGTTTACATAGTTTCTGTACATATCTTGCATATCTATTTCTTAGAAGATAATATGTTCAAAGAGAAACAATACCTATGGAAGAATAATAAGAAAAGGATTGCTATCGCGATGACTACAAGTCAAGAAATACACATGAAAAGATGAAGTACATTGAAAATCCTTGGTAAGAATTTCTATGGAAGCTATTACATAAGTAACAACTGCAATATAAGACGAAATCAGAATCAAACTTGAAGAAACCTGGAAGAAGTAAAAACAAAAAAGAAGTCAACAATCAAGAGGAAATTAGAAAAAGACTCGTGACATTTTGCAGAAGGCAATAAGGATGCAGATGGAAGCATGGACACTCTTAGATGGAGGGAGCCAATTATATAATTCCAAAAGAAGAGCATGCATGAAGCAAGGTTTAGGAGGGAGATAATCCTAAATAGTATGATCCATTGAGGATTATGAAGTATCTATCCATGCTCCCAGTGAAAGTAGTAGCCATGAAAAGAAGCACGTGTTCAGTTTGAATTTAGAAGAAGTCTTCTTTGAAAAGAAGCCTTAAAGTATCCTTGGTTTTCCATCTACATCCATGATCCTATGATGAAAGGAAGAAGTTGGAATCTTCAGGGCATGGAATCTATAGAAGACTCCATGGACCCAAGAGCTAAAGAGAAACATGAGGAAGAACATGAAGATTCCAAGAAAGAAAGAAAAGCCATAACAACCAGTTATTATACTGAGAATCACAAGACTACTAGCTTGGTTTGAACCCACTAGAAGAAATCAAGAAAAAGTAATGAAAGATATAATGAAGAACAATATATGTAATAAATTGTGAAAAAGGATTATGAATGGAATCTTTGCGAGATTTAGAACTAGAGGTTCTTCCAGAAGGAGGAGAAGACTATGTTAATAGCTTGTTCCCGTAAACTAGATACACCTCTATCTGAGCTATTGTATGTCTTGCAGTATCCATGGATTGAAGTTTACATCAGTTGGTTGTAAAAGATTGTTCTCCCAATATAACATTTGAGGAAGAAGCTTATGTAAATAAATCTCAAGGTTTTGAGGTATACCAGAAAGAGACCCATGTATGCAGATATAAGAAGACCTTGTATGGATTCAAACAACTTGATGCAGAGTATCTCATATACAATAGAAGCATGGTGAAAACCTTCTATGATAGAGACAATGTATTAGAATAGTTACTCAAAAGTCTGGGATGATGGGTTATTAATCCATGGAAAACTCTCATGATGACAGAAGAAGTGATACTTGAATATGTTTTAGTTTGATCCTTGCCACGATATCATGAGCTAGCATGAAACAAAAGTGCTAAATTCGACCATGATATATATTGTAATGATTAGAGCTACATGATGCCTTCAAAGAAAACCAGTGTTCCATAAAAAACCAATGTACATTGAGATCAAGCATTACATTCTCCATGATGAAGTCCAGAAAAGAGAAGTGGTTCTCCAATATATCTCCACAGATGAGAAGATAACATATATTTTGGTAAAACCTCTATCCAAGATGAAAAGCTTGTAAGATGGGGCTCGTGGAGACAACTTCCTTATTGAAAAAGGAAGAGATTACTTCCAGGTTGGGAGGGAGCACTGATGTGTTATTGATTTATGGACAATCTTTTTTCAGTTCGAAAAAGGGTCCAATATGAGCAATTCCTTTCCAGTTTGGAAAGTGGTTCGAGATTTCCGATGGACAAGAATTTTCCAGTCGAAAAATGGTCCAGATCGGACAATCATTTTCGTAATGAAAATGGTTCGATAGATTGTTGATGTACCATAGACAACGATTCCCCTTGTGGCCAGTGTGGGGGAATGGTCTAGGGAAGCCATTCTTCTTGGCAGTCACTCTGAGTAGTGGTCAAGTATAATGGTCCACCTCGCTGGGCAATCATTCTTTCAATGTTCATAGTTGTGAGCAGTTTCAAAGAATGTTCCATTTTGGAGGTTGGTGCAGGACAATCATTTCCATTAGGAAATGGTCCGGATAATCATTCCCTAGGGAAAACTCATTCTCTCCAGGTTGCACTTTTTTTAGTGTCGAAGGAATGGCATAGTTAGGTGAATGGTCCAGGTTCAACAATCAGGGACAGGAATTCCCTAGGGAAGACTCATTTTATCCAAGTTGCACTGTGTTTAGTGCCGGAGGAATGGCCCAGTTAGATGAATGGTCCAGGCTCAGAAATTAGGGACAATTATTCTTCTATGCTTGAGAAGAATAGTCCAGATAGCCCATGGATGATGTTTTACTTTTTGAGGGCATATGCTCTTCCAGATCTCACAGATGTGAGTGGAAGAATGGCCCAGATGACTCAATTTATATCATGATATTGTTTTTCTGTGTAGGTTGATATCGGATGATATGATTGCTATGGAGACTGTATGTCTCTGAATAGTAGATATATGCTACTGTGGTGGAGGTGTTCCACTAGTTGTGACTATGTGTCATTGATTAAGTAGCCGTGTTCTACTTGGTGTGGTTGTGTACCACTGGATAATAGTTGTGCACTAATATGGATAGACACAATTTTGTTATATTGAATGACATTGTTCTGATTTCCATGTAGACTATTAGTAGTGTTGAAAATGATTATCAACTAGATGGATAGTCAGTGTGCTTGTGGACAGACATTCTCCAGGCAAAGAATGGTCCAGATAGAACATATTAGTGGTGGACAGGTATTCTCTCTGTGAAGAATGGTCCAGGTTGACAATTTGTTGACATGTCATGGACTAGTAATTTCCTAAGGCACAGATTATGGCATGATTAGGAAAATGTTTCACGACCGATATTTTCTAAAGCATATAGGTTGAGACGGATCTCTATGGTACATATGATTCGATTATAAAATAGTCCTAGAATGACATTCCTATAGGAAAGGTCTCTGTAGTCCATGGAGCAGCTTTTATCATCTGTTGGGACAATCATTCTTCTAGGCAGGGGTGATTTTAAGAACCCCCCCTAATTTATATGTATAATAAATTGGTAAATCCCCATGATACATAGGAAAAATTGAAGGCTATTTTATCAATAATACAATATGTATATATAATTTTTTGGCAAATATTTTAGTCAATTATATAATCTTGTAAAATCTTGGTGAATCTTTCGTTGAATTATAAACTCTTGTAAAATCTTGGCGAATATTTCACTGAACCATAAAACATTGTAAAGTTTTGGCGAATTTTTTCATAAAGTGTAAAACCATATATAATAATAGGAATATGTATTCATTAAATTGTAATATAATAATTTTACATATTTGTAAAAAGAAACATAATTTTTTCATCCTTTAGATAAGGTTTCAAACATTAGGGGTTATGTTTTTCAAGGTTCTCACTGTACACTCTTGCGTATCTCTCTATCGGTTTTGATGACATTTCAACACAAAGTTCATATGTGTTGATCCTAAACACCACTTCTGTCAAGATAGAGATATATTAATCCTTTCTCTACCACTTATATTATGGATTATTTATTACTAGTTCATCGATTATGAAAATACCCTTAAATAGGAACACACAAAATTCTATCCATCAATAAATCCAAAGTATCAGAATATTGATAGGCCACATTCCATGCATGAATTCCTCTCTAATCATCCATTTGTACTAAAAAAGGACCCCTTTACGAGGAAGAGAGGTCTCTTTTATCCCTCATATTTTTATTGTCTTATAAAAAAGTAAAGGGGCACATAACTTTGTAATAAATGTTGGGCATAGATTAGGCCTTAGAAACAAAGATACTCTTAGTTAGACTACCATAATTAAGCTTGAACAATATGAGGTGTAGATTATGTAAGGGCTATTATGTTATCATGTATATCTATGCTTGACAGTAGCATGGTGCACAGTCAAAGTCCTATCACCCATTTTAAGCCCATTAAGGGTAGCACATGGAATGTCTGTCACTTGGATCCTACTACATACCAACTCCCAAAATTGAGTTGTAGAAAAGTAACGAAGAAATAAATGATATTGAATTATATAGAAATTTATTTTTGACAATCAATAGGCCAAAATTTAGAAATATAAATCATTTTACTAATGCTACCTATTTGAGGAATTATCACAAACATCTAGAGGACAATCAATACTAGTTGAATCTTTTTGTTGAACACTTTATTAGCAAACTATTAATGGTTGTTTAAAGAATATTTTTGGGGTAAAAAGATTCTTTCGAAATCTCTTGCACAACTAGGAGTCTATCAAAGCATATATTTCCCATGTTGGGCATTGAATTATGTAATCAAAACTCAATGATACACACCTAAACACATAGGTATGTTTTTCACAAAATGAAAGGGTTATCATTAAGAAAAATGCATTCAACAAAATTTATCCTCACTTGTGGGAGTTCTAGGTTGAGTTATATGAAAATAAAATTTAATCCACATGATTATATTATAATCAATAGGCTCTCTAGAGTCTACCCTATGATCGCTTGGATCAACAAAAATTTATATAATTTCAAAACACCAATATCCAACACTTTAAGAAATTGTAATATATCATACATTTTCTTCCAAATAAGACTCATACCTACACATCGAGAATCACATCCCTACATTCATTATTTTCCACCAAGCACATTCATGTTCCTCCTCCATAATCTTATACTCATCATTAAGGTCCTCCTGAAGATGGATCCTGATTTGGATCCGAAACGTCGATAGTCTATTGACAAAACTGTGGCTATTCCAATCAAAACCGAAAATCCCAACCACATAAATCTCACTTATCTTATACTCATCATTAAGGTCCTCTTCTCAAAATACCAACTACACAACCAAATTCAGTAGTACACATGACACATGCTAAAACACATCTTTGTTTTGGAGGGTATGTAAATACGAAACCAATTTTACTCGGAGTTATTATGTGATTCATGAAAGAAATTTTTAATGAGTTGCATGCACAAGAAAATTATTCTACCCAAAGATAACACTTGTTAGGGAAAGTATTTCCATAAGAGCAACTCAACCCATGATTAGAATACATTTCTAGGACATTTGCTAACAACAAAACATGTTGCAAGGAATAATTCATATCAAACAATTGCACAAAACATTAAGGAACACGCTTCTCATTGACCTATTAGGTCTATTACAAATTGATTTCAACCCAAATTTTACATTATTTTGAACATGAGACATCATCACAATTTATGCACATATCCAAGAACTCCACTTCTAAAACTATATCATATATGGACATGATATGGAAATAGATTCCTAAAATCTATGGAATTGTTACTTAAAAATATTGCCCTCAAGAGGGTTGCAATTTTCATCTAGAAATTCATGTTTATCATGGGAGAAATGTGATAAAGTTAATTACATATAATAAATCCATGGTTTATTTTGCAAAACTCCAACAAATTGATATAGTTTTGGAGGTAAAAAGGGAAGGCAAACATTATTAGAAATTTTTGCATGGGAGAAATGTGCTAAAGTTAATTATTACATATAATAAATACATGGTTTAGTTTGCAAAAATCCAACAAATTGATATAGTTTTGGAGGTAAAAATGGAAGGAAAACAAAAATATTGGGTTTTCGGACACAACCTCCATTATTAGAAATTTTGGCAAACAAAAATATTGGGTTTTTGGACCCAAACTCTAAGTCATCACCGAGACCAAGCGCCAAAGCTTGCCATGGAGCCCACGAGAAATTGAAAAACACGTCGAATGAGGTTACATACGCTTGTGTATATAAACAACAAGTATTTCACTTTCCATTGCATGTGGGATATATGTCCCAAGGATATTAAATTATAAAAAGGAGAGAAATTGGATGCATTGTTTTGCATATACAAACCATAGTTACCTAGAAACAAAGAGTCTACAAGTCATGAATGATGCAGATGTTTCTTTTATTATGGGTACCAAGGACTGGCATCTCAATGTGATGCAGGAACATCATTCTTCCAAAATATTGTACAATTTCCTAGACTAGGAGGTCTTGTGTTTTTTACAAGGGAGTTGGTTTCCTAAGCATGATTTTATGTATTTCCTATGAAATTAGGATAGACTTGTGTGTTAGGATAGGATTTGAAATTGATAACGAGCATTTTATTTGTAATTGTTCTCAAATGTATGAGAACATGAGTGAGTGAGATTTGGTTTGTTGAGAGATTTTAGAGTGAGTAGATCTCTTGAATATTTGTAGAATCCTAAGATTCTGTTTAGTGAGAGATATTAGTGATCTTTGGAGAGATTTGGGGATATGAGAGGATCCTTAGGAGATTGATTGAGTGATTTTTGGATCTGAATAATTTACAGTTCAATATCCTTTTCTATATTTATTATATTCTTGTGGGAATTAGAGGTCAAAGGTTAGGCAAGAGAGGTGTTGTTCCTGAGTTTATACTTTAAGGCTCTAATGTATACCGTCAAGGCATCCAAAAAAGGTAGAGATAGTTAATGGGTAAAAAGATCAGTTTAATGAAAAGCGAGATCAAAGTTGGTTCCTTAACTGTCTCTGTCTAGCTTCCCATTGTTCTTGGATGCTAATATACCTTTCAATCATGACCCATGAACGTTCAAGTTCTACCCGTGTACTTGCTGTTTGTAAGATGGTATTGAATAGGTTTAACGCAATGCTTGTCTGATCTGATAGAACGGGTTCTATATTAGGCTGTCCGGTAACTGGAACAATCATGAAGGCTAAGGGTTTCCTTTTTTGTAAGTCAAAATTATTTTTAAGGGTCGCAAATTTCTGATTTGAATCAATAAGAATAAAACTTCCAAACTATGAATCAATAGTATAACAGAAATAAAGGCCATTTCTAGTATCTGAGTCAAATTTAAAGGAGACGGTGCATGGAATAAAAAAACAAAAACATATAGTTGTATAACAAATGTGAGGCATCAATTAAAGAGGAATCTCACTTTATGCTAATAGAAGAAAGAGAAATGATAACTTTGATGAAGTATACAATTTCAGAATTCTAAAACGTTCATAGGTATTATATCCGCTGATCGCTGATACAGAGGAAAAACTGCTAACGGTTAGATAATCTGACTGTTCAATCACCACAATAGAGGTTTCATCATCAAAGCATTCATTGAAGGTATGAAATAAAAGATGGAATGACAGAGAAACACATAACTCAGGCTTGACAAGATCTGGAATCTTCAATCTGTATTGTATGAATTTTGGCAAAATGAAATTTTGTCTTTACAATCCCCTCCATAAAAAGCCCTTTTCTTAGTTCCAAAAATTTACATTTATACAAAATTTCCAACCCTTGGTGGTTGGGGAATATTCTAATTTCTAAAAACTAGCTATTTATCGTTAATCGGCTGAAAACTGTTTTACAAGATTTTCTTTATCTTTCTTTTATCTTCATAGCTACACTTTTCAAACTGGTACTTTATTGCTATGTTGAAGACTCTCCTTTTTCTCTGACACATTCGATGCATTTGTTGAGGAAAGGTGTAGATGTTTTGGGAGGCTCTGAGAACTCCTTTGCTTCGAATAGATATACCTTTCTCTGTATCTTTGGGAAATAGTCTTCAACTCT
Organism: Picea engelmannii; assembly: GCA_009831015.1. Classification (NCBI taxonomy): domain Eukaryota; kingdom Viridiplantae; phylum Streptophyta; class Pinopsida; order Pinales; family Pinaceae; genus Picea; species Picea engelmannii. The sequence continues at coordinate 459,881 of ML778256.1, forward strand.
TTTATCTGCAAACTTTATTGACTGCAATTTTAAGTTGGGCTGAATCAACAGCCTATTGATTAAGGTTACATCCATTTCTTTTAGCTGTGAAATCTCCATCTGGATCTCACTTAGATCTTCTTTAAACTTTAATTGGTGTCTCACAATATTTATCTGCCGTAGTATCCCTGCGCAATTGTCCTTCCCAATGTTTATTGACCCTTTGTGTAAGAGATCGAAAACCTCTTCGCAATCGTCTTTGATTTCTTTAACTATTCTTTTTCTTTCCATTATGTTGGCTTCCCATACTTTGATCATAATGTCACCTCTGATTTTCTCTGTGGCTGATAATTTTGTAGTTTTGGGTGTCTCTTCGTTTGTTGAACATATGATTGCCCTTTGAAGGGCGACCCTTGCTGCTTTCGCTCTTTTTCCTTCATGATTATGTTATCAAAAGAATTGCTTGCTTCATGGAAGTAATTCTGGAGGATCTCTATCTTGGAAATCAACTTCTACTGTTCAACTTCTAGCTCTGCATGCACTTCCAGTGATTGGGCCTGGAAAAATTTCAGATCTATGACTAGATTTTCAATTGCCTTTAATTTTGTTTGTAATTGATTTATGATTTCTTCTTGCGTTTGAATTGTCTGCACTCTCTCTTCCATCTCACTGAGGCTTGTTTTCAGGGATTGAATTTCTTGCTTATCCTCGGATCTGGCCTGGTCCAGACCTTTATTTATACCTTCTTCAATCTTTTTTTCATTCTCCTTTAATTGACCTTGTAGTTTAGTGACCATGAGGTTTCTCTGTCTCAGACGTGCTTTCATATTTTCAACAGTGAACTGGTTAGCTATGGCTAAGGCTCCCATAGAACCAACTACTTCGGTAGCGAAATCTTCTTCCTCTAAATTCTGCCCATCTATTATGATTTTGTGCCTCTTTACCATTTCATTTTCCCTTTGATGCATTTCCTGCTTCGACACTACCTTTCTCTTCTTACTGAAAAAATAATCAGATGGAGGAATCTCTTCTCTGGAGATGGGCTCAAGGTCACTAACATATAGGGTTCCTAGCTGGGGGAAATCGAAAGTGGATTGTAATGGAGTCAAAGAGGCGATGGGAGCACCTAGTTCTGTAGATATTACCTCCTCTGTTTCTTTGGGGGTATTACCATGAATTTCATATGACAAAGGGAAATTTGGTTTATCAGACACTGGGGGTGTCTGAGACCCTTTTTCCATTCCTGAGTTCTCTCCCTTTTGTCCTTTTGTTTTCCGTGGAGACTCTTCGGTCTCTTTTGGAATTCTCTTTGTAATTTCTTTATCCTGCCCTCCTGATCCAAAACCTAGGGGTACGTTTCCTTGTTCTGGAGGTTGAGTTGATGCTTCTCCTAGTAACACCCCAGGTAAACCACTTCTCCGATGTTTCTGGAAGTTCAGGAAATTGTTTTGCAAGTCAGGTGACAAAGTTTGAAACCTGGCTAGCACTTTGTCATAACTTATAACTCCTCTGAACATGTCGTCACAAGGGGACTGTTCATGTTCGTATGCTTTTAGATTGCAGTTAACTTGGTGATTACCCACAATTTTATAGGGATCATATTTTCTGTGATCAAGATTTAGCAACTTTATCTCTCCTAATGCGGCTGTCTCAACCTTGGAATTCCCTAGATTGAGTAGCGAATATTTCCCAATCTGCATAGGGAAAATAGGCCAGAATCTCTTTTGGGCCATTTTTAGTTCATTCCCGATGCCACCTATTACTATCTGATGAGCCACCTCCCTGCATACCAATCTACCAGGGAGGGATTTTGGAAGTGCGTGGGGAGGGATTAAACATCCGAAAACCCTAATGTAGGAAAATATTTCTTCTATAAACCAATCAACGACGACCTTGAGACTTTCCATGACTGAATCAGAAATACGGTGAGGCTTGCAGCCATACAACATCTAGTTTACTGGAATCACCACAAAGTGGCAGATTTCGTAGAAGGAATCCTTAGCATTTTCTTCCCACAACTTAGAATAATATTCATGAATGGGTTTATTGGAGGTTGGATTCCAAATCCAATTCATCAGAGGGAAAGGGGTCATGGAGCATATGGCATCCTTGATGTAGGAGGACATATAGAAGGCCACTGGTTGGCCCTTGGATACTCTGTTACCTCCTTAGATAAATTGTCTGATAGGATTTTGTCCCAGTTGAAACTTAAACCTTCAGCTGCTTCATGAAGAAGAGGCACCCATACCGCGGGGAAATGAGTGGGGCTTTTCTTTCCAAAGAGTCTGCAAATCATCATGGCTACATAGACCATGTATTCATTTAGTGAGGCTGTGGCATATTTACCGTGAGTATCGACCCAGAACTTCGCTGGCACCCCCCACCAGTCTCTAATTATATCAGGGTATGTCTGATTTGCCCCTGTGCATTCCTTTCTTTGGAATTCGGCTATGAATTCAGTATTATAAATATACTTAGGATTAGGGGATAACATGTACATTACTTGTATATGTTCCAGCCTGAAGGAACCGATGACGACCCCATGACTGTCCAGAGTGCTCCTTGTCTTCGCGTCTGCTCTCTCTAAGGCCCAATGTATCATGTCATTATATTGCATGAGTTGTGGGCGTGCTGCTATTTTGTGAATTTAAGACTCTGCTATGTCCCGAAGTTTGTTCTCAGAATCATGCAGGAAGTTCTTAATTTCGTAATCTAGAGTCTCGAAGATTTTCCTCCAAGATTTGATAGAATCAATAGCGTGGGGTGTGGTATCAACTACGAAATCTCCTTCTATACCTGTGCCTTCAGCAATTCCCTCAACTTTCTTAAGTACCTTCTTAGGTGCCATAGTGTTCGCACTAGATTGAAAACCTGTTTGAAGACGAAAAAATCTATAAGCCTGGATGAATACAACTCACCCGTGATTGTAAAAGATAAGAATAAAATTCGAAATGCAGAGTTGTAGTTCTTTTAACTCATCCTTTAATGGACGTATTGTGATAGGGGGAAAGACTTTAATATGTTAATGAAAAAAGATATGTTTATTGATACGCAATTAAGTTCAAAATATCTTTATTCGTCCGTTACAAATATTCTCATATATCGACAATTTCAAAATGGAGTTTCGAAACAACTGTTTTATGAAACACCAAATTGTGAAACGCGAAAAGGAGTTTAATGATTGTTAATCATGTTTTAGAATGACTTAATTAAAGTTTTAGACTTTTTTTTAGAGTTTATGATTTCGCATTTCGGAGTTTCGGGGATCACGCACCCAAGAGATATGTCATATGCAACCCCCGAATTGAGAAATCACGATAAGCTTAACTTTGGTGTTTAATCGTTGTATTAACTTTAATTAATTGAGATTTAGGAGTTAATTTCTGGTTTTCGAAAATCGAGAATCGGGATTTCAAGGATCTATATTTCGAAAACGCTTTGTTAACAGGAAACCCGAACTGCGATAGATTTATGATTCATTAATTATGATTAGGGGTTTACTTAATCACGCTTAGAGGGAACTTTATGAAGAACGCGTTAGGACTCGTAACATTCGCTCTTCCCTTTTTTTTATTTCTTTGCAATGAAACCTCTTTCATGATTTCAGCACTGGGCTTTCTAAGTTGTTGGCTTCGGAATTGACAACTCTATGAAACGTCGAATCCCGAATTAAAAGAAAACTTTAGTTTTTTTTTTTAGTTAAGGGCGGCTCCATACTAGAAAAATGCGAAGTTTTAGGTTAGAAATAAAATGTTTAAACCTTGTTTCAACAAGAGGTTGGACAGAGAGAAGGAGTTTTTAGTCGAGTCAGTGGCCATTTGAATGTAAATCAGGCCTAAGGAAGTAGTAGAGGTTAACAATTAAATGATCAGGTTTATTTGGCTATGTACAGTTCACTTATGCTGAATTAATATAGTGTGGAAAGATATATTTCAAGCTTAATCTGAAGGAATCTATAATCATGCCAATTAAATCCTGTCATTAAGGATGTGATGGTTATTTGTGTGTTTAACTTATGTGGAAATTGTTATAATAGGTCTCAGGTTATGTGTGATTGATATAGCTCTGCATTTTTATATATCTCTGTGTAAAATGTGTTGCAGTAAGGTTATAAATGGTTAATTAACATAATCCATTACATAAAATCTGAAACCCGTTAACATGGAACAGTTAGATCTAGGGAGGAAGTTGAGGTTCATTGTATTCTAATTATAAAATCGTGAATGCATATAAGTAAGCTACAGGTACCGTTGGATTAGATACAAATTTTATAATATCCGTCGATTGGATGGATCCAAACCCGATAGAGTCGAAGAACAAAGGGTTGAAAAATATTCAAATGGTAACCGTCGATCATAGCAAGGGTTTAAATATATGGTTAATATCCATATCAGGGAGAGAAGAAGAAAGGAGGTTAACATGGTGGAGTGTGACCGAAATTCTAAATAAAATCCGCTTTTGGTTTATTTTGAAATCCGATCACCCAATTGGACGGTTGGTAACATTTCAAAGGCTGTAAAGGATTTTGGTGGGCCATATCTTGGAGCGGACCCATAATGGTTATGAGGTATGAGTTTGAGTTTTTTGGAATCCGACTATGTATATTTGTGGAATGGTTTAAGTCTTAGAACTTAATATTATGTGTTGAATACCTTGTGTGTAATCTGGTTATAGTCTTTGTCTACAAGGTGAAGGCTAAGGATAAGTACATAATAAGAAAAGTGGAATCGTGGTATAGCTGTGTAGAAAACAAAACTAGTGAACCTGTGAACTAGAAAACCAAATCCTTCAATGTTTATAATAACTATTATGGGGAAGTTAATGAAATATGCAGTCATTGAAGGGTTTTGGAATCTCCTTTTAGAGGCTTACAGTGTATCCTTTAATTTTTTAAGGCTTCCTAGTGTGGAGTCATAGACCTGGTGGGTCATCAAGTGGTATCAGAGCAAGTAAAAACTCTTTGGGAGGTAAATCGAGGCAATGTTTATGCTCTTGAAAGTGAGTTGATGTAGTAAATGTACCTGCAAATATAATTTGTCATACAATTGGTAGGAAGTCAAAATTAGTTGTAATAACACAGAAGGAATTCAAATTGTTGAATCTTATAATTGCAATAAAAGGTGACTAGACAATAAATTTTTACAGAACAAGGAAGATAGAGCAAGTGTGCTTTATGTGCAATTGACAGAGATATTGCAAAGAAAGGGAGAGAGGATCATATTATAAATATGACAGACAAAGTCACAGTTAAAAGGAAATTGTCTATTCAAGTGCATTGGATGTGGAAGACAAGATCATGAACAGATCTTGTAGGTATTATTGATGTTTCTACAATAACTTTGGTTTTGATATTTGTTTGCATATTTCGGGTAGAAGACAAAGAGGGTGTTAGAAAAATCACAACTGAGAGGAGTTGTAACAGAGAACCAATTGTGTTCTTAAATGAGAAGAGCATGTGAGCTCTTAAGTAGTGGCAGAATCTGAAGAATTCCAAGATAGGTTGGATAGTGAGGACAAGTGCATGTTCTCAAAGGAAGTGGAAGTTGGAGAACCTAAAAGAGCAGAGGTTGCTCAAAGAGTGTTTCAGAGGCAGAGAACCAAAGAATACCAAGAGGCCAAGCTCAAGGAGATAGCTTACTGAGGTATGATATAGGAAGGTATGGAGACTTGCTAAAGGTGAGGGCTTAGGTGCAGTCCACAAGTGAACAAGATGGAGTTCACAAAGGAAATGGAGACAATAACTACTGAAGATCATTGTAAAGGTTCATAAAGAGGCCATGAAAGATCAAATGAAGACATATTTGACAGAATATTAGTTGAGATAGAAGTACAACTATAAGTGATGGAACAACTATTATAGAGAAAGGTGGATGCAAACCAGAGAAGAGGATGGAGTATGAAGAAACCAGTTCGGTGGAAAGTAGTACAGTTATTCGTAAATAAACTAAGGAAAATCCTAAGGGAAATGACGCATAGATTGAATTATTTAAAGAAGAAAGAGAAACTCAGAGGAGCTGAGTTCATATTTAGGTCATTGACAGAAAAATAAGGATTTCACTATTGTGAACCAGAGCAAGGTGACATTCTTGGAGAGGATAATGTTGAGAGAAGATTTATTGTGGATCTTACAAGTTGCTTGGAGAATGAGAAGGAAGAGAGACTTGTAGGAAGTCTCTTGAGCTCTTTGAAGAGTTTAGATCAATATATGGATATGCTGACAAGTAAGGTTGAAAGGCCTACTATTTTTATTTATGACATATTGTGTGTGGTTTCATATTTAGCAGGTGAAGCTGTCAACATTCAAAAGGAATAAAAAGAAATGTATAGAAACATTTCAAGAAGGAAGGATCAAAAAATCATTCTAATGGAGGATGAGGCCACAATGCCTCATGGCGACAACCAAGGTGGAGCCCATATGCATGTTTCCAAAGAAGAAAATAAAGAACAATTATTGAAAACTATTATATAGGTTAAGGAAGATGAAGACATGCTTTCTAAAAACATGAAGGAAGGACATGGACAACATTTGGTCAACAGAGAGAATAAAGCATCATTAGGAGGTGATCAGTGTGAAGTACATACACAAGTAGTGGATGCAATGACTGAAAGGAAGTTACAAAACTTTGTTAAAGAAAAGAACATGAAGAGATTGAATCATATAGACAGTCAAAGCAAGAACATGAGGAAGAAGCATTCAGACATAATATTTACCAAGTGGGATGAAGAGGTAATGCCCAAAGCATCAAATGAGCTCATAGAGTCTCGAGTTTTTAAACCCGATGATTTATTTGTGAATTATGCATATTTTAATGAGGAGAAATTGTCTTGTGAAGACAATGTCATTGAAATTCCTATTAATGGGATTTTGAAAGGAAATCTAATAATAGAAGGAATAAATTCAGATTGTAAGGAAGATGAGAATCCCAGTGGATATCTCATAGATGATGATGGATTTGATATGATGCTGGTAAGGGAATATTATGTCCCTAAAACTAATGATTGGTGTAAGCATACATGTTTTGACGTAGATAAAGATGGACAATCTTCTGTAGGTATCATAGAGATTGATGAAGATTGTAAGCCCATATATGATGATGAATACTTCTCGGAAGAAGATAGTTTTGAACTGGTACAACATAAAAAGTACATAGATGCACTGCTTAATAGAGGACAAGTTCAGCATGAAGATCAAAGAGATGAAGCTAAACATAAATATTGTGATATGGAAAAAGGTATTGAAGGAAGAGGAGGAAGATATATAATTTTTTTTGTCATAAAATAAGAAAGAGGGTAGCACTCTGATATTGTGCTCACTGATTTTGAGGATGAATTAAAAGTTTTAGAGAATTTGTTGAGTAACCGAGATTCCATAAGGAAAGAAAATGAAACCATAGATGAATAATGTTCACACATGTTTAATCATGATAGAAGTTTTAATGTTCAATTTCATTCAAATAATGTAGGTAGGGATGAGGATGGTGAACATAGATATGTAGAATATAA
>ML778256.1:470685-506240 GCA_009831015.1 Picea engelmannii
CAACCACACTTTATATTATCCAAGTGATTTTCTTAAGTGATATAATTACACTAATCAATGGTGCCAAGAAAAAAATAAATACCAATAGTGGAATATTTCATAACCTTTGACCCTCTCGAATATCTAAATTTGACCTCTTGCTAAACAAAATCCGAAACATTTATTTCATACCCCTTTTACTTTCTCTATTTTTTTATAGCATTTTTCTGTACAAGCATCTAAGATCAACACCTACTTCTTTCTTCCTCAAGAAACTTTGTACCCTTTATTTTTTCATTTTTAAACCTCTATTGAACTCTGTTTTTGAAAGTAAAATATTCAAATTATTGACCTTTGAGATTCTTAACAATAAAACATGTTTCCTGGTTGCGGCTCTCTACCTTTTCCAATCCATTCATGTATACCTTTGCTAAACCTTTGGTAAACCTGGTGTAGGTTTCAATTTATATGACATTTAGAGACTCATGCTAACTTGTGACACATGAAATTATTTTGGCCCAATATATCTTAATTCTGCATAATAAGTTGAACATGAGCATAGGATTGACAAACTTCACCAAGACAAAGGTATTATATTTCCATATTGTCTTAAACCTGATCTCTCTCTCTAGAAACTACTTAGACAATGAAAGTAACAACTAGTTACATCAATCATGTAATCCCAAGTATTCAATGATTACGTTTGTAAGGAATTGAGGATATCAATATGGTTCGAGGGGCATAAAGTATAAGAGGTGTAAGTTATTTCCTGGATTCATTACATATAGTGTTTCAATAAGCCTTCCATGAGAGTTTGCACTATAATGAGGGGCATCTAGTCTAGAAAATTGCTTAGGAGTTTCCCTAGCTTCATTCCATGTGGGTAAGGTAGACCATAATGAGAAAATATTAAAATTTTACAATGAGAGGTTGGGAAAAGTAGGGTTTTCTCAGGAAAATATTTTCTTTTGATTCATGTTTTTTGTCTTGTCTAAGTTAATGCAGATGTCTTTGCTCCTTTCATTTCTTTTACAACAATGTAAATGTCTGTAAATGTTCTCATATCTCAACTATTAAGGAATTGAGGTATGATGAATTCAACATGATTCTTATTTCTCAATTATGTTAAAATAGATTTTATTCAATACTTACATTACCTAACCACACAGTGGGAAAGTTATGTAAATTAATATTTTGTTGAAAATTGTTTTTGAAGCCAGATTTTAAAATTAGGAAGGATTTTCGCAAGGATAGGATAATACATTTTGCAGAGCTAGTTCAAACCATGTTAAAATTTTAACATGCAAAATCGTGACATACTTTAATGCTCCTTCAAATATGGTGGGTCGTGTGAAAGCTACATAAGAACAAAGGTATTTGAGAGCTGAAAAAGGAGGCTTTGTGGTGATGTTAATAGTTAGCACAACTGATGATCTATTTGGGGGCAATTTTCAAACTGAATTATAGTTTTGTATAACACCATGGCCTAATCTACCTCGAGGAGAGAAGACATCACATCTCCATGTGTCATGGAGAGGTACAATATCTGTGTGTCCTAGCCTTGTAACAAGATCTAATATCACTATGTAGCACCCTCAATCAAAACTCTACTTGTATCCCACATACACTTGGTTATTTACCCTATTAAATTCATAGGGGAAAATATATAAGAAAGCACTGGGATCTTTAGCCTAGAATCTCATGTCACAGTCTCACAAAATACACACCTATGAAATCTGGATTTACACCTGAAAATGGAATAGAGGATCAAAAAAATTATAAAAACTTTGGGATTCCAGTTCAACAAATGGAAGATGTTATTTTGGAGCCAATTCATGCTCGAGCAAATAACCAAGTGGGATATGCACAATAAGGTGCTCCCTCTACACATAGCAAGAGTAAATTTAAATACAACAGATGTAAAAGCATATGCAGTTTGTAAGTCCTTTTTCTTTGCATTTGGTATGGATTGCAAGGAACCTCTGATGGTAAAGGGGAATAATGATCCAAATCCCTTACCTAATAAATTGATTGAAATTTTAACATTGCTTATTTTCTGGTTCTCTACTTTCATTCTTATTAACTCTTCAGAGCTCTTGTAGACCTTGGTTATGTGCTTCTCCAAGTTCAATCTGGTAGTAATTTGTTGCAAAAGAATTGTCTACAATGACTCTATTCTATACACTGTATTGTCTTCTTCTATAAAATTACCTTTTAACATTGATACTTATATAAAGTGGTCAAAGCATTTTACTGACTAGGCCATAGAACTATAGATCATTGTGAGTGTGGATTGTGAATGTGAGAGTGTTTGGAAATTAATTATCAAAGAAAATGTGGGGATATGCATTAAAATAGTCTTATACCCTTTCACTTGTGTAAAGTTAAGGGTTGTTTCTTAAAATACATTTTAGACAATTTCCTTCTTTCATAGATTAGTCTTTGACACATAGTCCCTCATTGCAAAAAAAAATTGGGCAATTTCCTTTTAGAACCCATAGATGCCCAAAATATAGTGCATATATGTATTTTGTGTTTAATTTAATAATTCCTTAACACAGGGAAAGTTAGAGTTGTTCCCTGAAAAACATGCATGAAAGATTTCAACTACTGTACATAACTGAAAATCAAGTTTCCTTTGAGCATGAAGCTCTAATTAACAAATTAATTGGGCCAAAGATGGAGTAAGGTGAGAAAGACTCAATAGACTTTTCAGAGTGAAAAAAAATGTCGACTTTGCTCAAGTATATGTGGAGATTGTATTTTCAACTCTATTTATTTATATGGCAGAGGAGCTCCCTTAAGTAGAAATATAGCTTTGCTTGAGAGTGCAATGTGGTCTCTTGCTTATTTAAACTAATGTTGCATACAATCAATTACATCTAGGGTGTTGATATTTATCTTAGTCGACCCTTGATTATAGGAGTTATGTGTAATTAAACACATGTTTTCTCACGATACAAAAATAAAAATACATCAATATTTTACATTTAGAGTGGACACTTGGAAATATGTATTAAGTACTTATAAGCAGAGTTACAAGTAATGTGTGTACCTCAAATTCTATGGCATTTGAGAACTAGACATTACTATCTGGGCACAAAATCATGCATTTATATTTCTAACACATATAATCTTTTCCCTAGTAAAAAAAAGTATTATCAATAAAAACATATATATAAAAAAAAACTAAATATGATGAGTGTCAGTGTAACTTTTACCTTGAAGAAAACAATTATATGTTATTTCAAGAAATTTAGAGATTAAGAAAAAATCCTAATGGGAATTGCTTCTTATTTTTTGCTTGTATTCAAACATGTAAACCCTTTTGTATATCATAATTAAAAATTGCAAGTCTGTATTTAGTATAATGGATTTATGGTCCATAACTTATATTATAAATTTTCCTATCACATTGAGATCCTTGATTTTATAAATCAAATTGAACTTGAAGCACTCATGGTTATTTGTATATTCTAGCACTCCATGGATTGGCTGGTAAATGTTGACAATGCAAAATTGAGAGAACAATTATGGGCCATGGCTAGTATTAGGATGTTGTAGTTAATTTATGTGTGAAATATTAAGGTAGTGGTAAATAATATCGCACATTGAATACACAACCCTTGTTTTTTAGGGTTAAAATCTCATTGTGACATTTGATCAGAGCCTAATTCCATTCACATGCTTCTGCAAGCCAACTTGATTCAACTAGAAATAGCAATTTTGGTTTACCTTGCAAGCATCAATGGTGTCTGAGCCTCTCTTATGGTCTCTTGCAGTTTTGCAAGCACTAACAAGCCCTTCCTCTAAATCTCAATGCACACAACTTACTTTTAAATTCCTTTATAGATACACATCCGGCTGCAAATTTCTTCTATGAAAACAAAAGGGTTTTGTTTTGGTACCTAGTTGGAGAGGTTAAACTTAACAATCTCACAGTCATCATGTTGTTAAGGTAGATGTGATTACACTAAACACAGTTTTGAGTGAGCTTTGGCATTTAAATTTTTGTATGCATTAAATCTTGGGCATAAGAGTTAATAGATTTTTCTTGATTTTGATTTTTCTATAGTTTAATGTTGAACACTTGGATCGGTTCTTATAAATATGTCAATGCTATCTGATTTTAGTCCGGCTAATTCATCTTCAACTCAATGAAAAGAAAATGGTTTTAATACAGTAAGCTAAGATTTTTCTGAAAGAGTATATAAATATGTTGTAATTTCCTCCATCATTTAATTATGAATGAAAAATATGCAATGCAGTTTGGAATCTAAGAATCTATTTATTAAAGGTCAATTCCTATAGCTAGCCAACTAGTTTAATCTAAGATAAGATGGATTTTAAGAGGCAATTAATTCTTGAAACGAGGTTTCTTTATCCTCACACCAACCACACATATATTTTGTTTTTGTTGTGGCAGTGGGGATTAGCTAGTGGGCATTCAATGTATCTCATCCAATCCTCTCTTCACATTGGTTCATCTTCCACAATTAGCATAGTTTAATTCCAAAAAATATTCCACAACTATGAATACTTTTTAAATGACCTAAAACAGAGTTGAATGATAATTACAATGATCCTATGCTAAAAGAATCAAATTGATGATTAAATTCCTTCAGGAGAGAGATATTTTAGATTCTAATTTTTTTCTTGTTTATATGAATTTATTTCTATGATTGTGGTTGTCCTTTTACAATGTCTCGATGTAGATTATAGTGTAAGATTATATTGTGGGTTCCTCATTGTACCTAAATGGATTCACCTGGAATATATTAGTGGGAATGTTATAACTTACTTCAAAAATCTAATCATCAAGGCTCTTATATTTGATACTTTTGCATAACATTTGGTGCTGAGGCATGTATGTTTCATATTGTAATGAAGTGTTCTACTTTAGTATTTTCTTTCACACAATGGAGTGTTGGATATAACTTTGCTCAATAGTCTTTCTCTAAGTGTCATATTATATATAATAATCCAATTTTTAGAATATTTTGATCTTTTTTTTCTCAGTAGAACATGTTTCCTTTTCCAGAAGTATGTTACCAAGTCTTTGCAATGCTTACAACCCCATGAACCATAATATTGAAAGCCAAGAAAATGAGCAGGTAATTAATTGGGGAAGATAAAAATGCAATTTACATGCCAAAAATGAAAAAAAAAAGGCAAGAAATAAATCTCTCTCTCTCTCTCTCTCTCTCATTGTTTCTCTGTCTTATACAACATGTTCAGAACTCTGGGGATTGGGTTGAGGAAGAGTTTTAGATAGGAAGAGAAATATATTTTATTAATATCATGTAGCTGACAAAAGTGGCCAACAGGGTCAAGTGATAAAATATGAACAACCAACTATGAAGGGGTGGGGTACAAGGGCCATGTGCCCTTGTATATTAAAATATAGTAAACCTTAAGGTTCCAAATCGATTTAGTATCAGAGCACCAAGTCTACTTGTCTAGTTCTCTTATTTCAATTAATCTATGACTGCTACTGCCTCTTTTTTTGTGTGTAATCTTGAATTAGGAACAATAATAGTTATGACATCTACATGATTCCTACCTTCTATGTCATCTACAAAGGCCATAATTGTTCTATCTTCAAGCACATGAAACCTTGTGACAAAAGTCTTGGTATCTACACATAAGCACCACAGTTTGAATTATTTGAAATTTTGTAAGATAATATAAGATCATTTTATTAATTTCCAACAAGAGACCAAAAAAGTAAGTCAAAGGGACTAATATAGTACATACAAATATCATCAATCAAGTGTCATAATGATAATAGAAGGGCCTAATATAAAAAATATCATAATGCACTCTTCCAATCCCACACTGGAATCAACAACCACTCTTCTAAGAATCATTTGTTTTACCATAATGCAGGAATAATTTTGTTGTTGGAAGGAGCACCAAAGAAGGGACATGACATCACAATCATTTGAGATGATGAATATAGAATGCCCATCCAAGCACTCATCAAACTTGACAAAATTACATTGCTACCCAAAGATACAAGGGCGATGAAGAAGGAAATATGAGACAAAAAGAAATATACATGAAGTAGTCAGTGGCCATTGCAAGGTCCAAAGAATCAAGATATGCTATAGTAAGAGTAGAAAGAAATTCCACAAGAGACTATGGGAACACCAAGTGGCGATGGAGGAGAAGACCCCCATGAAAATTCACAACATGAACAAATTATAGATAGTTTCCAGGAAGAATAAAAAGGTGAGGATAAATATGAGGAACAAGAAGACTATAACATGGATGATCCATCGTTACATGACAAGCAACAAGAAGATTCAGATCCAAAATGGATACAAAGATCCCTACCTCACCATTGGACTATGATGTATCCATGGAGACCATTGAGAAGATAACTAGAAATTCTACATATGATGCTACAATGTTGAATAAGATTAAGGGAAATCATGACATTATGAAATATATTACCAAAAACACATAAGAAATTATTTGCAACATAGTGTTGCAACTATTGGGGAAGGGAAAGGAAGAAGAAATGGGTGATGCACATAATTAAGAAAAAACATATATGAATAACATTTTCCTTTGGCCAACATGAATTCCTTATTCTTGCTCCACTCCAACACCTCAAAATCAATGGATATTAGTTAGATGTCATCAGAACATTTGGTCAGTGCCCATCGATCTTCAAGCATGTATAGTGGCATTCAAATCTTCATAATAGAAAAATGAGCAACCAAAATGTAGGAGAAGTTTTTCATCACACATAACAACTCATAGATGCTCTGGAGGAAGGGCCCAGTCATGGCATAAAGAGAGTGTATATTTCCACATATATAGGTGATATATGTACAAACCTCTTGCATATGTGACCATCAATCCAAGAATTAGACCTTGAAGATGTAGCTATCACTCAATATAAGTACCCTTTGTAGTTACTTGATAGAGTACATCTCTCATATTAGGTTGCAACAAAGATAAAAAAAACCATTATGATAGAGCTAGAAATAGAGTGGCAATTAGGTAACACATAGACCATAAAATTGATGGAGAACATTGAACCATTGGCACAAAAAGAAGAGAAAAATAGATCACAACTTCAAGTTGTAATAGAACAAAGTGCTAGGGTTCACTTTTCCATCACCGATTGGCCCAAGATGAAATGCTAGAGGGAAGAACTAACAAATACACTACAACAAAGAATTCACAGTTTTCAAGCATAGATAAATCATTGTAATCCTAAGGCATGTCAATGAAACCAAGAAGAGATTGATCAATTGGAAAAGGATATGGATCAAATCTTACGGGCTATGAGAAAATTGTAGTTACTTTATAGAGTAAATATCTCACATTAGGTTGCAACAAAGATCAACAACCATTATGATAGAGCTAGAAATCGAGTGGCAATTAAGTAGAAATAGAGTGGCAATTAAGTGACACACAGACCATAACACTGATGGAGAACATTGATTCTTGAACCATTGTCACAAAAACAAGAGAATAAGGGATAAATTATTAAATGATAACATTTAAAAGTTAAAACCCATGAAGCAACTCGTTACTCGATCCCTCCGAACTAGGTAGAGGGACAACTAGTAAGGAAAAAGTTAAAATTCGAGGCAAGTTACTATCATCCCATGGGCCACGTCATTTCAAAAATTTATGTGATATATCATCCATTCTTATCAAAGCATGATGAAACAAACATTACGACTCACGAGTCTAAATATATGTTTTCCTATCATTTCATGCCTTAATCAAAGTTGAGGGACCGCACTGCCTAATGAATCATCATCTAGCTCAATGACACACTATTCCAAATTGTAGAAGACAAGAGTGAAGCTTGCATTCAAACCCAATTTATTCTCTTTATATCCTTCCAAAAATAAATGTCGATCTTATGATATTATGTATATTGTATATATTTTGGAAGGCAAAACAAAATAAATGAGAAGCAACATTCAAGACACAGGAAAAGAAAATACAAGAAAAGTTAAAACAATCATTGCTATCATAATCCTTTTCTATGAGGAAACACAATGAGATGAAGGTAAACACCTATCAAGAGGAACAAAAATCATGGTAAGTGTTCACCACTAGAGCCTCACGCCTCGCTACATTGGGCACTAATTGATTCCTCAAGTGCAATATGCAAAATTTCAAATTGAATCACGTTAACCCGCTCAAGAACCTCTGCAACGCTCACGAACTAAACAAATCTATGGCTATATGATAAAAATCATGCATCATAATGCTTGGATTTGAACCCAATGCACATATGGGAAGATCCCATACAATTTATACCATATGGGAGGGCCAAATTGCTCCCAAAAATCCCCTTGTTCTTTGGAAAATGGGAAAAAGGGAAGATTGTAACTTCCCAGTTCCCATACCAAAACATTGGGGCAAATTAAACCATAAACCCACATTTTACCAAATGGGAGGGAGAATATGTACCAAAAATTCTTAGATTTCTAGAAATGGAGGGCGAAGATGTAACAAGAATTCCCATATTTCTAGAAATGGGGAGATTGGAAGCTTGCAATTCCAAATTTCAGGAGAGAAATACAATTTTTTTTCTCTCTGGCTCATAGAAATATGGGCTAACCCTCATTACAAATTTTATTTTAAAATAAATTAGGGGCTATTGATATAAGTTTTCAAAAATCACTCTAATACAAACAATTCGCCAAATAAAAATTTGGAGGCCCCTTAATTTCGCCCATGAGCAAAATTTCACCCTTAAAATCATCCTTGCTTCTAGGAAATATTTCCGGATTAGAAGAATGGTCCTTGTATCACTCTCTGGAGTGAGCGACTTATTCAACATCATGCCTGATTAATCAGATGGAGTATGGCTTCGAGAGATGATGCAGTTTATTATATCAGATGATAATGATGATGGTGCTCGTGATCTAATCATGATATAGTCTGTACAACTATGATGATGCAACCGGTTGAATGGTATGTTTGTTCTCAAGACCATTTCCTTCAATACCTCCCTAGATAGGAGAGAGTGTTGATATTATGGTAGCTACGGGAGGTATTTACCTCCACATGTAACCTTGACGAGAATATAATATTCTCGGAAGCAAGAAGAAACCCTAAAGCATTGAACATAACCCTAGAAAACAAGTCAGCGCAAGGAAATATTTAATATTAAGTGTTTAGCCTCCAGAATGAGAAGTCGGCCCAGACAACTCAGAAAAAACAATATAAATACAAGAAGCCACATCTCATTTGGTACACACAGCTCGCAATTGCAGAAATGTACAAGTGTGCACTGCAGAAAATGGGTAAGTGCGCAAGTATGGAGAGTAGTTGTAGTTGCAGCTACTGCAATCTGTATTCTCGGTTTAGGCTTGGACTTTCTATTGGTTATGGTTTAGAATTTCTGACCTGTATGCTTTCTCTGGAGAGAGGTATGCTACACTGATTGGCTATTAGGCCTAGGGTTTGCTTCCATAATCATTCTTTGTCAAGGTTAAGGTGCTCAGGGGTGGCTTCGGCCTATGTTTGGGTGACAATATTGCTATATTTTCTATGGTTAAACAAGCACATCTATTATTTATAACAATTGGCTCTCTGCAAGTTCTTCAATTTCTTTTGTCCTCTTCTTAATGGAACTCTCAGGGACTGATGTGGTGGTTTTTGCAACAGATGAAGGGGTATCTCTCCTGCTTTGGGGACTGCTGAAAGAATCTTCTATTATCCTTGATGAAGTTAAGAAGGAATCCCATGTCAAGTTCTTTTTTTCTGAGCTCTTCTAGCACCAACAATTTTATCAGTGAAAAATGGAAAAGGATGGGTTCAACTTGGCCTTTCCTTACCTGCACTCTGTTTTCCATTTTCCCCAAGATTTTGTAGAGGTAATAGGGAAAGTTCAAAGGTTTCCTACCAGTGAAATGCATCAAAAGTTTGATGTGGTATTGGTAAATCCTAGTGAACCTCCCCTCACAGGTGAAAAATCTTTGAATTAACCTCAACAACTTGCTATGATTTTCTAATAACAATTCTCTAGGTATTGTGGCTCTAAAGTTTGTGTCCCTAAACTTAGGCTTCAAGAATTCATGATAACAAGCCAGATCTAGTTGCATACCTTTAAACCATTGCTCTCCATGAGAATGGATCTCTGTTGCAGCAACGATGGTGTCCTCAAAAAATTGAAATTGAATGTTTCCCACCTTATCTTCAATGCCATTGAAACTCAATGAAATCTCCTTTTCATCTTGCATGTTGTATCCCTGAAGTTTTTCACAAAATCTGATACACCCATCTTGTTCAAATGAAACTCTCACTATTGGATCTCTGTTAACAAGCTTTAGATCTTGAGGCTCGAACTTGACAATGTCACCTCCCTTGGTTGTCTTCTTTTTTCCTTCTGGAGTTGCCATGATGCTGGTGTATGCTTATTTTCTTATGAGAATAAGGTGAAAGGGATTTTTTGCAGGGTGAAAACGCAACAACTATATATGCACAACAAAAGGGAAAAGCTAGGGTTTGTGCAAGCAAATATTATGGCTCTACGTTTTAAGGAAAAATATAGGTCTTTGGGTTCACAAGAAAGGTATTCCTATTTAAAAATCAACCAGGAACCCAAACCAATCAGTTAGAGGATGAAATATGCAATGAATGAGGTGTGCAACAAAATTGTGCAGTGCTGGAAACACAACGTCCCTTGGAGTCTATGTGTAGTGAGATTTGAATGAGGGATTTGCGAGTTGCAGAAAGGAAGAATGGTGCTTGGAAGGTTTGCTGCATGAAGAATGAGGTAATTTGAATGCCAATATCAAATCAAATAGACAATAAAACCAATCATTTCCTTGTTGTACTTCTTTACCGAATTTGCGCAGCATTAGGAAGTTGTGTAGCAACTTGTGCAGTGCTCCAATCACTTGGTGATGTCACATACCACAAATGGATCTGACTTCATGAGATTTGTTGTACATGACATGACTGAATCTAATTGACCATGATTGACTCACATGACCTCTCATTATGATCCTTTGATGACATGCCAACCCATATCCCTTTAGGACAAATTTGGACACCGAAGACAACATAACTTATTTAACATGAATTAAACTTTATTATAAGACCCTATTCAATCATTTTTATTGCTATTTAACAAAAAAACCCATTGAATCGTAAAATCATTTTCACCTAAGAGAGAGTGCCATGGTATTTATAAGGCCAAGGCATGAACTTACCCTACAATACACATTGAACTCAACTCAGACTCTAACAACCTATTATATGACACTAACACTGGCTCCAATGGGGATGGCATCTTCCTTGTGAGGTGCCAAAGAACAAAAGACCATGTGCCTATCCCATTGGGATTTTATTAACTCAAAAACTGACTCAATAAATGATTTTTTACAAATGATCATGAGTTTAAAAACTGAACTGAATAGAAAGCACACTGACAACATCCCTCAAAACCTTAGGGCCTTCTTTTCGGTATTCAAATTCTGCTGGATGTTGTCCACACTTGCAATGCTTGAAATAACATGGATATTTACAATGAAGTTGAAAATCATATTGCTTCAAGTGAAATAATGTTTGAGAAACCTGCCATTGACAGGCCCTCCACTGATGTAGTCTCCATTGAGTTCCTGCAACAAAAATGCATTACTCCCATGGTATTCTGCAATCTTGTATGGTCCCTTCCAGAGGTTTTCAAATTTCCCATGTTTTTCTTTATCCTCATTTCTAACATCCCACTTTGATACCAAGTCATCAATCTGAAAATATTCAGCCTTAGCTCTTCTGTCAAATACTTTCTTCATTTTATCTTGGTACAATTGAGCATTATTATAGACCTCTTTTCTCATTTGATGGACATGAATCCACTGACTTAGCCTCCTCTGAATGTCATTTGGTTCAACCTCTTTATCTTGCAGTATCTTTATGATTGACAACCCAAGTGAAGTGGGAAAAATTACATCTGCACCATAAACAAGCTGGAATGGAGATGTACCAATAAATTTCTTTGTACTTACCTTGTATGCCCATAGTGCAAAAGTCGACTTTTTGTGCCAAGACTTCTTATTCTCCTGCAGTAACTTTTTGATAATCCTAGCCAAACTCTTGTTAGATGAATCAACTAAAACATTACCCTGTGGGTAATATGATGTTGAATGACTAAGTGGAATACCATAATCACTGCAAAAGTTTACCAACTTCTTGGACTTAAAAGCAACAACATTGTCAGTAACAATCCTTCTTGGACAACCAAATATTGAGAGTATATTACCTTCCAAAATTTGAATGATGACTGGATCAGTTGCTTGTCGAATAGGGACAACTTCGATCCACTTTGTAAAATATTTTGTGGCTGTCAAAATCCATCTATGTTGAGTTGAGGATGAAGGATGCACTTCTCCTATGAAATCTAAACCCCATTGTTCAAAGGGAGCCTCCAGTAATTAGATTGGCTTTAAGGGTAAAGGTAGCAACTTCCTCTTTCCTTCAAATATCTGACACTCATGACAGCTGGAAACCTCCTTATACACATCAAAAAATATAGTAGCCCAGTAAAACCCATCTCTAAGGATCTTATTAACTGTTGATTTCCAATAATTATGACCCCCACAATCGCCCTTATGGAATTCTTTCATAGTTTGCCGAGCATCATCCTCTAAAAGAAAATTCAATAACACTCCACCGGGGTCTTTATAATAGAGGGAACCATCGATTATACAAAATTTAATTGCTTTTTGTTTCAAAAATCTTGCTTTGGTCTTTGTCAATTCAGGAGGAGCTTGCAAGTTTTGTAAAACAAAGACAATGTTACTGTACCAAGGAGAATTCAAAAATTTCTGATTTACTCGAGGAAAGACTTCTTCATCTGTGCTTTGTGAAAGATCTGCAATAAAGTTTATCCCCAGCAGGTCAAAATTAGATTGTGCCATAATTTGAGCAAGTCTATGTCCTTCAATCAGTTTTGTAGGCTTTATCTCCAAATCATATTCCAACAGGGCTTCTATCCATCTTCCTCTCTTACCTTTAGGATATGGCTGAGTCAAAATGTCTTTAACAACACTATTATGAACATATGCAAGAACATGAGAGTGTAAAATATACATTCTAAACTCTTTCAACGCCTTTACCAGGGCATATGCCTACTTCTCCATAATGTTTTACTTGAGAGTGGAGTCTCTTAAAGACCTACTATAAAAAGCAATAGGTTGTTCCCGATCTTGATTATTTTTATGCATAAGTACCCCTGCTATGGTGTGCTCTGAGGCAAAGGAGAAAATAATGAAATATTTTGAAAAATATGGGCTAACCAAGATAGGAGATTTGGTTAAAGATATCTTTACCTCATCAAAAGACTTTTTTGCATCATCTGTCCATTTAATCTCATTTCCTTTCCTCAACATGTTGGTGATATGCTTCATAATCTCTGCCAGATTAGGGATAAACCTCCTCTAAAATTTTATCCTTCCCTAAAAGGATTGAACCTCCTTTTTACTCCTTGGAGTGTCAATTTTCTGTATTGCAACTACTCTGTTGGGGTCAATTTTGATACCTTCCTTTGTAATTATGTGATCTAGGTGGATATTGGTGGCCACCCACCTATTCCAATTGGCTCCTCTTGTTCGTTTTTAGTTCAACACGTTCTTCTGTACTTCTTTGTAATTGTGGATTCTACATTTCTGGGGCTGTCTGAAGCTCTACAGATCTTCCAGGTGGATACTGGTGGCCTCTCACCTAATTCAACTAGCTTATTTTGTATGTTTTCATGTCAACACATCTTACTATACTTCCAAGGCTATTTTGAAGCCCTAAATGGTGTTTTTTTGGCTCGCCACAGTCAAACTGTAGATAGAGTCAAAGTTTGATGACATAATGTGTATTTCTCTGAAAGACCTTTCCAACGGGCTATCACACACCTAAAACAAAGGTCGTATGCAAAAGTTACGACCTCGAGAAGTTGAGGTACCAACTTACCCATAGAGGCCCACATGCCTTTTGGCGTTTCACCTCCTAGGGTTAGGTTTTTGGATGTCTAAGGTTTTGGCATTCATGAGTAATATCAAAAAGGCCTTTGGAGCCCCATTGTAAGCATTCTGCTCAGACGGATGTACGTAGCAACCACATCTCTTCTCAGAGATAGCTACCACCATTCGAGCAAGTGTTTTAGTTCTTTAGTTTTACAGTTTCAACCTATTTCAGTTATTCAATAGAAGATATTGTTCACTGGATATTTGTGTTGTTCTTCATATCTCTGTGTTTATTGTATTTAGTCTATTAATTAGTTCGTTTCGCTCCTAAATCTGGATCATTATGTGTCATAGTATTTTTCCTTCCTGCATAGAAAAATTGGACTTTTTTTATTCGGAGAAATCCCAAATTTCATGCACTTTTCAAAAACCTGTTTCAAATGTTGCAAATGTTCACTGTCAAAATTTGAGTAAACAATAATATCATCTAAGTAGATGATAATGAAATTATCCATTTCTTCAGCAAATGCTATTTCCATATCCCTCTGGAAGGTTGCCCCTGCATTCATGAGTCTGAAGGGAATTTTGGCATACATAAAGGTACCCCATGGTGTGGTAAAATATGTATTTTCTTGATCTTTTGGGTGCACTAAAATATGGTTGTATCCGCAGAACCCATCCAACATTGAAATTTTCTGAGAACCAACAACCTTCTACAATATATGATCCATTTTTGGCAAAGGGTAGTTGTCCTTGAGAGATAGTCTATTTAAATTTCTGAAGTCCACACAGAGCCTTATCTCTCCTTTCTTCTTTCTGAAAGTTACAAGATTAGCTACCCACTTTGAAAACCTCAGTGGCACAATTATTTTATTTTAGCATCAAAGGATTTTCTTATCTCCTTCTCAATGAGTGACAACAAGAGTGGGTTGATTCTTCTCAATTTCTATCTAAATGGTTTCTGATTTTCTTTCATTGGGATTATGTGTTGAATAATTCTCTTATCATACACCTTTAGATCCTTATAACTCCAAGCAAACACATCAGAATATTGCTTCATTAATTCAATATACTTCTTCCTGTTTTCAGGGGTTAGGAACTTGGACAACTTGATAAATTTAGGCTCTTCATCAGTGCCTATATTGCACTCATCGACTTCATCTTCATCAAGAGTAACTCTGGGATTTTTGGCTACATCATTATTGTCAAACAATTCTTCCAGGGGCACAAGACCTTTGAATTGTGTTATTCTTTAATAGAATAATCTTCTTAACTGCTATTTTATTAACAAAATCATCTGAAGTTGGAGCAAAGGCTGCATCTTCATCCTTATCAAACAAGTTCTCCTCATCAATTTGAACATTTTCATATTCTCCTTCCATCGGAAGAAATATGATAATCTGATGGTCATTTTCAAAAAGCTGTGAGTACTTATGATTATCAGGGACTACTAGCCTGTGTTTCATTTCTATCTCATATTTCTTGTTAGGATAAATTGGAATCTTGAAAACACTGTAAGATGTGGCAAGAACATCTGCAATTGGATTTTGTTCCCTTGGTACCACTGAAATATTATACTCAGAAATTTTTTCCAAACAAATCCAACACAATGTTTCTATAGGCTCTCATCCTTGGGTGTTTGGTTTGATATATACTTTTGACTTGGTTGATAACCAGTTCTGAATCTCCATGGACAAATATCTTCTTTGCCTTACAATCCTTCAAAATATTCAAGCCTAGAATCAGTGCTTCATACTCTGCCACGTTATTGGTGCAATCAAAAGCCAACTTGAAGGAATATAATTTGGCTTCCATCATAGGAGGAATCACCCAAACACCCGCTCTAGTTCCTTCTTTACTAACAACCCCATCAAAATCCATATTCCACATTCCATCTTCTTCATCCAATTTCTGATCCAAAAACTATTTTTCTTGTTGCAATTTATCCTCTGTTTCTGCATTTTCCAAATCATTTTAACTATCCTCTTCAAAGCACAGATTATTATAAAAAATGGAGGACCTGTTATCCCCACTTTTAGGGATAACTAGGAGATCATGTCTCAAGGCCCACAAGTCCTAGACATGGAGTACCGAGAGCTGAATTGACTTTAGCATGGCCATGGAGGGCCCACCTTTTCTTCATTTTAGCACCCCTATCTTGTCAATAGTAGCAACATCCATCACCATCAGATTGGTCTTGTGTCAAAAATGGCTCTTGCTCCATGAGGTAATGAGTCTGGGTATCATGGTATGTGTCACTTTGATCATCAAAACCTTTGAATATGTGCATCTGATTCCTTTTATTTCTAACAAATGCTTGGATCTTACGCTTGCCCACTTGACCATGTCTAGGGGGATTGACAGGATGCCCTAGTAAGACTGTGCTTGTAGGTTTTGGTTTTCCACTGGGGAGGGTTTCTGAAAATCCATCGTCCTCTCCCACCATGACACTAATTTTTCATCTTGCTTCCCGCCCATCTATCCCTTGCACTTGTTCAGGCAATGGGTTGACCTATTTACAGGATTTCACCTTACCTCATGGGAAGAAGGGGATAAAGGCCCAGAAGGTAAAAGAAAGTTGGAAAAAGATAAAATCCTAAGAACAAAACCTCGAGATGCTTCACCCAGGGATCCCTGAGAAAGCAATAAGAGGATTCTCAACAAGAAACAAGAGGGACCTGTAAAGATAACAAAAAAAGACCTAGTCAGAGGATAGGGGGTCTCATCACGAGCCAACCTTCTCATTTCTGCAAAAGTACTTGTGGGTAACGCTGCTGCCACTGGTCACCATGCCAGGGCAGTGTCCCCTAATTAGCCTCTTGAAGAAAAAACAATAAAGAATAAAAGAATAAATGCATGGGCTTGGAAAGATTTGCATCCAGGAGAGGTGAAACTCGCCTTCTACAAAGGCACCCACAAGTAAAACCTTGCACCCTCTGCTCCCACTACACCCACTTTCCAGGACATCCCTTGACCACCTCACCCACTTACATGGCTCCGATGAGATCTCTTCCAGAAACTTTCCTTTTCCAGTGGACACTAACCCAATAGGATGCCCTGTCATTTTCCCTAAACTTGTATTGCAGGCTCGTGTAATGTCTTTGAGCTTTTAACTGATGTATTAGGGATTTTATTCACATGTTTAATCATGTTGATGATGAGATGTGATTGAAATTGTTATGATCCCTGTGACTTATGAGCCCATAGAGGGCATAACTGTTGATGTGCAGAATCATGCCCGACGGACAAGTACCTTTTTGACCAGTACACATGGGGAGATGATCAGTTCAGACCTCCATGGGGCTAAAAATCCCATCATATGGATGTTGAGACCCCATCAGGGGGGAGAGATAGGGAAAATATGGATCAGGGGATTTTCACAGGAGAGAAGGAGGACGTCTTGCAGAGGCACCCCGACAAATCTTGACCTAAGGGGGTTGTGCCCTTTTTCAGTGGAACGTTGGTCTTGGAAGGCCTAGGACATCACCCATGAGGTCCATGACATGATCCTCACTTCATGGACATTTTGGCAGATGGACAGGGAAGTTTGGCATGTGTGGTAGCTTGGAGAAGCCCAAAGAGGGCTAACGTTTTGTTCTTGGAGGCTGCATTTGTCCTAGAAGGGGCTAACATCACCCTAGAAAGGGGATGACGTCCTTCTGTTGATTGATTAGGGTTTTAATTTGACATTTTAATGTAAAAACAATATGATTTAGTATTTTGGCCTTGTCGGCCTTTTCATGACCTAAAATGTAAAATTAGGTCATGGTATAGTATATATTGAGGGTTTTCACTCTCATTTTAGCATCATCTTTCACTCACCACTTGGTGAGGTCTGAAATTTGCGCCCTATTCTAGGGTTTTGGCTGAAATAGCGAGGCACATTTGTTGAAGGAAGATTTTCTTGGCATATTTTGGCAATTATCTTGGTGGAAGGTGTTACAACTAGGGTTTGCTACTTGATTTCTTGGTTGAATGTAAGTAAATTTCTGCAAAACTTCTTAATTGAATGATTGTAGTTTTCTTTCTCTTTCATTTATGGTTATAATTTGCTGAATAAATCCTAGGGGACAAGCACACATTGTAGGTCCTTGCTCATGTCCCCGTCAAGTTTTTTAGCCATTTTATTTGCTGAAGTGAGATAGAGCCTTTCCCTAGCAACACTCTACTCTTTCATGCCGAAGAGTATTGAGCCTAGCCTTAGCTACACTCTTTCCCCCCTCTTCATATGCTAGTTGTTTTACTCCTCTAAGCTAAGAAGAAGAAGACACATCAGGGCTTAGTTCAACTACACCTTGATGAGTCATTTTTCCAGGGTTTGTTGGTGAAGCCTTGCCATAGAAATACGTTGCCTTGCAAATCCTCTTGTCTTAGTTTTATGCCACTTTTTGTGCTAGCCATTTTTCCATTGAGTTAAGGAAGGAGGAGAGAGAACTGAGGCCTAGTTCCCCTACACTGAACTGAGCCTCTTTCCCCTAGGGTTTTGACTTTGAGGCCTTGCCATAACAACACCTCAAAGCTTCACCTTCTAGTCCTTAGCTTTACTATCTTCTTGATCCTTTAGCTCTTGTGTCCTCCTTTTGACTCCATTAACCCTGGAAACACATTGATCTAAGACCTAGCCTATGATTATTATGATCAAAACCACTCTCAATACTTTGAATGAAACCCTAACTACTAACCACAACTTAGAAACTAACCTTACTAACCTACTGCTGCCGTCATATCTAGCTATAAATATCATTTGTGCAGCTAACGTTTCTCTTATAAGCAATTGAATGGTGGTTTGAAGGCATTAATTGAATGAAGTGTTGATTGTTACATTGAATGCCACATTTTCGTAGCATTTATTGAAGAAGTGACATTATATATCATTGCTATTTTATAAACGTTGACTTCGTTAATATTTATTATCCAATTGCTTATATGTATCAGATAGTCATTGATTTATATGAAGTACTAACCAAGTGAGCAAGCTTGCATACATCAGTTTCTTGTTGCTTTGTCTCAGGCAGGTGCATCTCTCGTTTTTGGTTATATTTTGTTATTGGTTGTTAGCTGGACTATCTGCTCGATGGTGACTTGTGAGAGGGGAAAATTATCCTTGTCTTATAATCCTTTGCCTTCTCAAAACCCCAGGTCATCGAGGACGTCTCCCCTGGGCCTTACCACCCTAAACAGAAAGAACCATCCCATTGAGGTGACATTGGGTGGGATTGGTTCCAGTTACGCCAGTTTGACTACTCTTCATATATTTAATAATCCTAAATACAAACTGCGCGATAACATTTTGGCACTGTTGTCAAGGAACACTGATTCAAACCTTCCTCAAAGATGACACTTTTCGGTAAGCCTTGCCTCTAGAATCCTTATCTTACAAGCTTACGTGGCGACTCCACTTTGGGTGTTTTCCCTTATCTTTTGATAGTTTCAAGAAAATTATCTCGAGACTCCACTGACGATGAAGCCAACTATGAATTCACAATGGGATCTGGGGAACTACAACCTTTAGACATGATTAAAATCCCAGGATATCTTAGAAAAATGCCCCCCTGGTATAAAAAATGGCTCCCTAGATTTGCTGGCATCGATGGAGAAAGAACCGATTATCACATGAGCAATTTCTGGGCTTTCTTTCAACACTGCCCTGTCAGTGATGACGCTGAAGACTTGGTAATGAAACTCTTCTTTGCCACTCTGCATGGAGAGGCTAGAATATGGTATGATAATCTTCCAGCTGCCAACATCACATCTATGGACCAGTTTGAAGAAATGTTTCTTGTGAGGTGGGGTTTGAAATTGGAAGATATCCAATCATTACTGAAAGGACTTGAATGCATAAAACAAACAGAGGATGAGACCGTCAAAGTTTTCGGGGTTAGGTTTCAGAGGTTTCCATACCATATTCCTGAAATCCATCGTCCTAAAGGCAAGTACATCGTATATCTCTATACCAATGGACTTCTAGGGCATTTAAGCTTCCTCCTAAATAAAAAGGGTCCAAAACCACTTACAGAAGCTCACAACATGGGCATTCGAATCAAGGTAAATCTCTCCTTGTCCAAAATCCATGACCATACTATGGACACACTCATCTTGATAAAACTAGTTTCCCTTGAAACCTTTACTGATGATCCCCAAGAAAGAAGGGAACAAGTTTTTGACCAGCAGAATGAAGACTTGATTAAGGAGAAAGAACCTAAGCAAGATGATGAAGTACCAACTTGTGCTCCTCCCTTTGATGAGGCCATCCAAGAGCCCTTTTCTCCTGCACAACAAAAGGATGATGAGGTTAGTTGATTTTCATTTCAGGATTCCGATAACACCTTGTCCCATGATTTAGAAAATGAAGGAGAAATGGAATCCCTGAAAGAAGTAGACCTTCATTGCTGCAAAATTGAATATGAAGGGGTAGTTCATGAGGATGAGACCATAACACATGTTGAAATCACCCAAGTGCTCAAAGCTCCTACACGAAAGGAAACAATAAGTTTCCCTCCTCCCCTAGTTTCTGATGATGCTCTACTTTGTGATAGGGAAGATGAGGAGGAGATAAGCAAGTCCTTGAATGCTTCAAATCTTGCATGTTATGATATCGATAATGACATAGATGATAACATTGATGAGTTCATACATGTCAGGAGACGTAGGTGGGATGCCGTTAGTTATGATATGGATCCAATCTATGAAATAGAGAGTCGTCTCCAAGTGTTGCCTTTGCAATTATCACAACAAGTTACTCTTGACCAGTGGCAACAAGGAGATGAGAGTTTTACCAATGCTCTCCAAGCAAGGTTGACCAAGTATCGTATTTGCCTGACAAGTTTCGACCTTACCTTGAGGGTTTTGATGAGTACTCCTCCAAGCACTTAGATTTATCCTATGAGGATGACTATCTACCACCGCCGTGCTTAGGTCTTGCTAGGAGTAAGAGCGTTTTTTCCTAAAGAAGGATTCTCATGACCTTTTTCTCCAGCCACCTCTTATTACCTTACCTTGTTGTTTCATTAAGGGTGTAGTTGGGAGGTATATCTTTTGTGTTGAGTCTCCTCTGAAGCAAACCCTAGAATCCAAGGGTTGGTTGAAAACTACAAGTTCAAGATTATCATCTCAGTGTTTCAACTTTCCCTTAAAATTTTGCCAGTCATCTACTAGATCCTTGTCGATCCCTTCAGAGTGTGAGGATGTCCTAGGTAGCCAATTTGCAGACCTGTTGAGTCGTTGTTCTGAACCTTGGATTTTTCATGACCCCTTCCTGAAGTGGATTGAGCACTTTCATCAGATATTGATGTGGCATGCTTCTATCCCTCCCAACCGCCTCCATGAGTTAGACTTTGTGGTTTCCAATGATGTGATATATATTCTAACCCATGCCATTTTTGTGCTTGACTTATCACTATTTTGGTTTATGATGAAGCACAAATGCAGGTATCGTGGGACGTTGCTGCATTGGCTTCACTGGTTGTTTGAATACACCCAACATCCATCCAACAAGTAAGTACAAACAAGTGGTTTGCTTTATATTTACATTTTTGATTGCTTCATTTCAGTCTATATTATATGTATGCTGGGGTGGCATTACCACCCCAATTGGTTACTGATGTTGCTATTGAGATCAAGCAGGTAAATAGGTTATGCCAGAGATTTTGAGGTTCTCATGCGCTCTATGATGAGAACATGTCCCCGAGTTGGAGCCAAATGTTATCCCCACTTATAGGGATAGCTAGGAGATCATGTCTAGAGACCCACAGGTCCTAGACATGGAGTACCGAGAGACCGATCGACTTTATCATGGCCCTGGAGGGCCCACCTTTTCTTCATTTCAACGCCTCTATATTGTCAGCAACAACAACATCCATCACCATCGGATTGGTCTTGTGTTAGAGATGGATCTTGCTCCATGAGGTAATGAATCTGGCTATCATGGTATGTGTCACTTTGATCATCAAAACATTTGAATATGTGCATCTGTTTCCTTTTATTTCTAACAAATGCTTGGATCTTATGCTTGCCCACTTGACCATGTCTGGGGGGATTGAAAGGATTCCCTAGTAAGCCTGTGCCATAGTTTTTGGTTTTCCATTGGGGAGGGTTTCTGAAAAGCCATCGTTCGCTCCCATCATGACACCACTTTTTCATCTTGCTTCCCGCCCATCTATCCCTTGCACTTGTTTGGGCAATGGGTTGACCTATTTACATGATTGCACCTTACCTCGTGGGAAGAAGGGGCTAAAGGCCCATAAGGTAAAAAGAAAGCTGGCAAAATATAAAATCCTAAGAAAAAAACCTCGATGTGCTTCGCCCAGGGATCCACGAGAAAGCAATAAGAGGCTTCAAAGCAAGAAACAAGAGGGACCTGTAAAAATAACAAAACAAGACCTAGTCAGAGGATAGGGGGTCTCAT
Source organism: Picea engelmannii (assembly GCA_009831015.1). Lineage (NCBI taxonomy): Eukaryota > Viridiplantae > Streptophyta > Pinopsida > Pinales > Pinaceae > Picea > Picea engelmannii. The sequence continues at coordinate 493,012 of ML778256.1, forward strand.
CATGAGCCAACCTATTAGGTCCATGGGTGCTTAGCGGGATGACATTACCACCATTTGGTTACCATGCCAGGGTAGTGAATCTTGGTTGCATGGCCAAGGGAAAGGGGGTCTCATCACGAGCCAACCTTCTCATTTCTGCAAAAGTACTTGTGGGTAACACTACCACCATGCCAGGGAAATTTCCCTTGATTAGCCTCTTGAAGAAAAATCAATAAAGAATAAAATAATAAAAGAATAAAAGAATAAAGGCATGGGATTGGAAAGATTTGCATCCAGGAGAGGTGCAACTCGCCTTCTACAAAGGCACCCACAGGTAAAACCTTGCGTCCTCTGCTCCCACTACACCCACTTGCCAAGACATCCCTTTACCACCTCACCCACTTACATGGCTCCGATGAGCTCTCTCCCATAAACTTTCCTTTTCCAGTGGACACTAGCCCAATAGGACGCCCTGTCATTTTCCCTAAACTTGTATTGCAGGCTCGTGTAATGTCTTTGAGCTTTTAATTGATGTATTAGGGATTTTATGCACATGTTTAATAATGTTGATGACGAGATGTGATTGACATTGCTATGATCCCAATGACTTGTGAGCCCACGGAGGGCGTAGCTGTTGATGTGCAGGATCATGCCCAATGTACAAGTACCTTTTTGACTGGTACACATGGGGAGATGATTAGTTCGGACCTCCATGGGGCTGAAGAGCCCATTAGATGGATGCTAAGATCCCATCAAGGGGGAGAGATAGGGCAAAGATGGATCAGGGGATTTTCATAGGAGAGAAGGAGGACGTCTTGCAGAGGCACCCCGACAAAGCTTGACCTAGGGAGGTTGTGCCCTTTTTCAGTGGAACGTTGGTCTTGGAAGGCCTAGGACGTCACCCATGAGGTCCATGACGTCATCCTCACTTCATGGACGTTTTGGCAGATGGACAAGGTAGTTTGGCACGTGTGGCAGCTTGGCGAAGCCCAAAGAGGGCTAATGTTTTGCTCCTGGAGGCTGCATTTTCCTTAGAAGGGGATAACGTCACCATAGAAAGGGGATGATGTCCTTTTGTTGCTTGATTAGGGTTTTAATTTGACATTTTAATGTAAAAAAAATGTGATTTAGTATTTTGGCCTTGTCGGCCTTTTCATGACCTAAAATGTAAAATTAGGTCATGGTATAGTATATATTGAGGGTTTTCACTCTCATTTTAGCATCATCTTTCACTCACCACTTGGTGAGGTCTGAAATTTGCGCCCTATTCTAGGGTTTTGGCTGAAATAGTGAGGCACATTTGTTGAAGGAATATTTTTTTGGCATATTTTGGCATTTATCTTGGTGGAAGGTGTTACAACTAGGGTTTGCTACTTGATTTCTTGGTTGAATGTAAGTAAATTTCTGCAAAACTTCTTAATTGAATGGTTGTAGTTTTATTTCTCTTGCATTTATGGTTATAATTTGATCAATAAATCCTAGGGGACAAACACACATTGTAGGTCCTTGTCTCATGTCCTCGTCAAGATTTTTAGCCATTTTATTTGTTGAAGTGAGATAGAGCCTTGCCCTAGCAACACTCTACTCTTTCATGCTGAAGAGGATTGAGCCTAGCCTTAGATACACTCTTTCCCCCCTCTTTGATCCGGATTTATGCAGGAACACAATGAAATAGATAAATACACATAAAAGAAAATATGCAGCGGAAGTAAAACTTCATTTCATTAACAACAAATGACTAAAATATGCTTACAAACAAAATGGAAATAAAATAGCTCGGGCGCTGGTAGCTTATCTCTGAGAAGAGGTGTGGCGGCTACTGGCCTATGAAATCTGTGTTACAATGAGGCTCAAAGGCCTATATATTATTGAGAAACAATGGAAAACCCTAAACATTCAAAACCCTAACCCTAGGAAATGAAACGATAGAATATGGGCCCCGTTGGGGTAAATTGGTACATCAATTTCCCGGGGTCGTAACTTTAGCATACTATCTCCGTTTGACGCACATGATACATCATTAAAATTATCTATCCGAGGAATACACTGCTGACAACAAATATCGAGTCCAAAATAAATTCATTTTTCCAGGAGCATTCATGCCCAAAAAACGTCGTTTAGGGCCTCAAAACGACTCCGGAAGTTCAGGACCCGAAAAACTGCTAAAAATAGTAAATTGTGCTACAATTAAGAAAACTGAAAAACCGAAAGAAACAATGGTGTGGGTCCAAGTGGAATAGGCGAGTGGCCACCAATATCCACCTGGATCATTCCTCCACCCTTAGGAAGCAATGGTCCCCATTGTGTTGAGTTCCTCCATGAGATGAGGAAACTTCTGCTGAACTTGGTCCCTGGTGAGCCACTTGCCCTGGTGAAGGAGTTGGACTGCTTTGACAACTCGATATAGTTGGATCTTCTACTGGTGGGTGTTTGTGATCTGTGTGTCCATAATCTGATCAATTGTGGCTTGTTCCATGCAATCTGGGTTTAACTCTGTTGGTGTGAGTTGTTCTGCCATGTCGGATGTGTCCAGTAGAGGTGGAAAGTATGGCCCGGTCGACATTGAACACTGGGTGCATACCAAGGAATGGTGGAATACTGAGCTCAAAGGCATTGTACACTACATCCTTGGTGATGGTGTATGGTCCATATCGGAGTGGGCGAATCTTGCGGTAGGGTCCAGCGAGGCGCTCCTTTTGCAAATGTAGCCACACTTTGTCGCCCACCTGGAAGTTGTGTGGCACTCGATGTTGATCATGTCGCTGCTTGTACTTAGCATTGGATCTATCCAAGATGTCATGAACCTATTGGCGGATGTGTTGAATGCACTCAATGAAGTTGTTTTCCTTGTCAACCTCAGACTGGACATGCACTGAATCTGCCTGAGTAGTCGCAAATGGCATGGCTACGTCAATGGGACATAGTGGCTGGAATCCCAAGCCCACCTGAAAGGGGCTGTGGCTAGTTGAGCTATGGATAGCCCGGTTGTAGTTGTGTTGTACATAGGGGAGGATCTCATCCCATGTGTGTGGATGCTTTGAGTTGTGCATGGGTAGAATGTGTACAATCATCCGGTTGATGACCTCTGTCTGGCCATCAGTTTGCATATGGAAAGTTGTGGACTTGGTGAGCTTGGTGTCCAACATCAACCAGAGGCTGGAACAAAATGTACCAAGGAACCTGCTGTCCCGATATGAGATGATAAACTGTGGGATCCCAAAGTGTACCCACACTCGCTCAAAGAAGAGTTTAGCAGTGGATTCTGCTATGATATTCTTTTTGCAATCCATCATAATGGACATCTTTGAGAATCTGTCAACGACCACAAAAACACAGTCATTGCCATGCTTAGTAGAAGGAAGGCCCGACATGTAATCCATGGAGATGGATTCCCAAGGTCAACTAGGGGTAGGCAACGGAGTATAGAGGCCTTGCTTCTTGATGGTCAGTTTGGCAATGGTGCAAGCAGTGCAAGACTTGATGTACTTCCCGACATCATGTCGAAGGTTCGACCAATAAAAATACTTTTGCAGTACTGCCACAGTTTTCTCGACCCCGAAATGCCCAGCGACCCAACTGTAGTGTGCCTCCCAAATCATCTTGGCACACTCGCTTGAAGGAACACACAGATGTCCCAGGTGACATAGCAGGGCATCTTGGAGGTGAAAATTACGAACTTGCTTACCCTCCAAGAGCGTATTGTATGTGTGGCCGAATTCTGGATCACTTTTGTAGAGAAGCGACCAATTGGAAGTCTCGTGCCCACAAGACTTGAGCACCGTGGTTAGTGCCATGATAGGGGGTCGGTTGAGGCAGTCTGCAAAATTATTGGTGCTTCATTTCTTGTACTTAATGTTCAAATGAAACTGTTGCAGGTATGTGGACCACTTTTGATGGCGATTGTTCTGTAACTTCCCTTGTGTCTGTATGAACTGCAAGGGTTGGTGGTCTGTGTGGATGACCATTTCCTTTCCCAAAATGTAATGCTTCCATTGTCGGCAAGCCTACACAATGGAATACATCTCCTTGTCATAAGTGGGATACTTTCAGACTGTGTCGGAAAGTGTCTCACTGTGATATGCCACTGGATGCCCCTGTTGAGTAAGGACTGCCCCAATAGCATAGTCGGAGGCATTTGTCTCGATATCAAATGGTTGTTGCAAGTCTGGTAATGTGAGCACTGGTGCAGAGCAGAGATGATGCTTCAGATCATCGAATGCTTTATGTTGAGATTTAGACCAAAATAATTTTTCTTTCGATCCTCGCTTGGTAACTTGAATCAAGGGCCAAGTGATATGAGAGAATCTCAACACAAACCTGTGGTAGAAATTGGCAAGACCCAAAAAAATGTGGAGCTTGGTTAGGGTGGTTGGGGCCGGCCAATCCCGAATGACTTGGATCTTGGCTAGATCCACAAGCACCCCCCACTCATCAATAATGTATCCCAGATACTGAACCTGGGTCATGCCAAAAGTGAACTTCTCCAAATTGGCACACAACTTGTGTTGCCGCAGTGTTTGGAGGACTTGTCGGATGTGGTGGAGGTGCTCTTCCCAAGTCTGGCTGAAGATCAGAATGTCATCCAAGTACACCACTACAAATAAGTTGGTGAATGGTCACAAGATGTCGTCCATTAGTCTCATGAAGGTTGCAGGGGTATTCGTCAACCCGAAAGGCATGACCAACCATTCGAAAAGGCCCTCCTTGGATTTGAAGGCAGTCTTCAACACATCAGAGGGTTTGATTGGTACCTGGTGATACCCAGACTTCAAGTCGATCTTGCTGAAATATTTCACCCCCTTGATTTGGTCCAGAAGGTCATCAATCTGTGGGATTGAGTACCTATTCCGGACAATGATCTTGTTCGGTGCCCGATAGTCAATGCAAAGTCTCCAAGTCCCATCCTTCTTCTGCACCAACACGATTAGGCTCCCATAGGGCAATGAACTCGGCCAGATGTGACCTTTCTGCAACAGCTCCTAAATCTGCCTCTTGATTTCGTCATTCTCCAGAACAAAGCGTCGATAAATCGATCCATTGGTAAATGACGCACCTGGGGTCAGATCGATGGGGTGCTTGACCTGACAGTGTAGAGGCACCCCTGCGGGGGAGGTGAAGATGTCCTCATACTCCTCCACGACCTTATCCATCTGTTTTTGTCATGCAGAGGGGCCCTGTCTGGAGGTTGTGGCCGCAATATTCTTCTTTCCCTGAGGGTGGATCATCAGGAAAACAAATTTCTTGGTTTTGGCAATGAGCTTACTGCATTTTTTTCAGTAACCAAAGATATGGTTGTAGGTGGTGCTATTTCCGGTATCCTGTACAAATTATTTCCCAAAGTAATAATAACAACACGAGGCCTAGAATCATACACAACATGTCGCTTCCACAAGTATGGTTGGCCTAATAATACATCAGAAACATCAAGAGGAGAAATGTCACATAATACCTCATCCATGAAGGGCTTGATGCTGTAGGGAAGGCGACATTGCTGGCTTATGCGAAGGTCCCGTCCTTGGTGCAGCCACCCGATGGTGTATGGTTGTGGGTGTGATGTGGTCGGCAAGCCCAACCGTTTCACGACCTCTACTGAGATGAGTTTCTTTTGGCTCCCGTTGTCGACAATGAACTGCAATGGGGAACCCTTTGCCCACATCTGGGAATGGAAGAGGTGCTCCGCCTCCTCTGGATCTTCCGATTCCTTCTTCTGTATCTTCGTGGTGGAAACGGTGGCATTGGGATACACATCGATAATCTGCTTCCCCCTGTCATTCCCCTTGTCGGGTTCTGATTCAGAGTTGGAGCCTACATCTGATTCAAAATACTTCAACTCGGCTACCAGTGACTGCTTGGCTCGACACTCACTTGTGTTGTGAGTGGAGATCTTATGGAACTCACACCACTTCCCCGTGTCCTTTTTTGGCTTTGTGATGTTTTTCTTTGCTTGCGGCTTTGGAAGGTTGGCCTGGGCTTCCCTGCCTTGGCTTGGCCCTTTGTTCGACGGTTTGGGGGTACCTTTCCCTTGCTTTTGATTCACAGACCCAAAGTCTCGCTTCTTCTATTTGATTTTTTTCTCAATCTTGGCAGCATACCGGTATGCCGCACCAAGCGAGGAGATGTTGAGGAACTTCATTTCCTCCTGAATGTATCTATGAAGATAATTGTGTTACTTTAACACCAAATGTTTCTCCGAATCTTTGATACCCAACTTTGTGCGTAGGGTATGGAACAGATTCGTCAGCTCATGCACATCTTGGTCTCTTTGCTGCCGCAACGTAGTCCATTGTATGTATTTGTACTCATAGCTCCCCACAGAATAATATTGTTCCTTGATGGCATCTCAGAAAGAATTCCAAGTGGGTGAGACCAAGAACAGAGAGGGTTCCCCCTCGCTCTGTTTCTCCCAGTAGGTTTCCCACCTGTCCTTGACATGGGGGGCGGCTTTAAGGAGTGCAAAAATAATCCTTTCTCGGTTGGAAAAGTCATGAACCGAGAAATATCCTTCTAGAAGATTCAACCATATATCAACGCTATCTGCATCTATTTGGCCCTCAAATATGGGAATGTCAAAGTTTACTTGTACCTTAAAAGAAGTGGCGCCTCCAGAGTGGTTGTTGGATGTAGATGTGCTGTCAGTGGGCAGCCGTTGAAGGATTTGGGCAAAGTTTTCCATCATCGCGTTCCTTTGTTTCTCAAGGGCCTCCTCGAGCAATAATTTGATAGGATCTCCTACTCCCTCATCTTTCTTTTCTTCCCCCATGGGCGGCTGTCGGGGTTTGTGAGGCTGATCTTGCAACGGTTCAACCAGATCGAGCCCTAACTCCTTATACCTCGATCTAGTTGGGGACATGTAAAGAAGGATCAAGAAAGAGCAGACTGCTCTGATACCACTAATCCAGATTTATGCAGGAACACAATGAAATACAAAAATACACATAAATGCAGATATGCAGCGGAAGTAAAACTTCATTTCATTAACAACAAATGACTGAAATATGCTTACAGACATAATGTAAATAAAATAGCTCGGGCGTTGGTAGCTTATCTATGAGAAGAGATGTGGCGGCTACTGGCCTATGAAATCTATGTTACAATGAGGCTCGAAGGCCTATATATTATTGAGAAACAATGGAAAACCTTAAACATCCAAAAACCTAACCCTAAGAGATGAAACGCCAGAATATGGGCCATGTTGGGGTAAATTGGTAAATCAATTTCCCGGGGTCGTAACTTTGGCATACTATCTCCGTTTGACGCACATGATACATCGTTAGAAATATCTATCCGAGGACTGCACTGCTGATAGCGAATATCAAGTCCGAAATGAACTCATATTCGTCGAAGCATTCATGCCCAAAAAACATCGTTTAGGGCCTCAAAACGGCTCCGGAAGTTCAGGACCCGAAAAACTGCTAAAAATAGTAAATTGTGCTACAATTAAGGAAAATGAAATACTAAAAGAAACAATGGTGTGGGTCCAAGTGGAATAGGCAGGTGGCCACCAATATACACCTAGATCACTCTTCATATGCTAGCCATTTTACTCCTCTAAGCTAAGAAGAAGAAGACACATCATGGCCTAGTTCAACTACACCTTGATGAGCCGTTTTTCTAGGGTTTGCTGGTAAAGCCTTGCCATAGAAACACGTTGCCTTGCAAATCCTCTTGTATTAGTTTTATGCTTCTTGTGCTAGCTGGTTTTCCATTGAGTTAAGGAAGGAGGAGAGAGCACTGAGGCCTAGTTCCCCTACACCGAAGTGAGCCTCTCTCCCCTAGGGTTTTGACTTTGAGGCCTTGCCATAGAAACACCTCAAAGATTCACCTTCCAGTCCTTAGCTTTACTATCTTCTTGATCCTTCAGCTCTTGTGTCCTCCTTTTGACTCCATTAACCCTGGAAACACACTGATCTAAGACCTAGCCTGTGATTATTATGATCAAAACCACTCTCAATACTTTGAATGAAACCCTAACTACTAACCCCAGCTTTGAAACTAACCTTACTAACCTACTGTCGCCCTCATCTCTAGCTATAAATATCATTTGTGTAGCTAACGTTTCTCTTATAAGCAATTGAATGGTGGTTTGAAGGCATTAATTGAATGAAGTGTTGATTGTTACATTGAATGCCACATTTTTGTAGCATTTATTGAAGAAGTGACATTATATAGCATTGCTATTTTATAAATGTTGACTTCGTCAATATTCATTATCCAATTGCTTATATGTATTAGATAGTCATTGATTTATATGAAGTACTAACCAAGTGAGCAAGCTTGCATACATCAATTTCTTGTTGCTTTTTCTTAGGCATGTGCATCTCTCTTTTTTGGTTATACTTTATTACTGGCTGTTAGCCGGACTATCTGATCGGTGGTGACTTGTGAGGGAGGAAACTTATCCTTGTCTTATAATCCTTTGCCTTCTAAAAACCCCAGGTCACAAGGAACATCTCCCTTGGGCCTTACCACCCTAAACAGAAAGAACCATCCCATTGAGGTGACATTGGGTGGGATTGGTTCCAGTTATGCTAGTTTGACTACTCTCCATCTATTTACTAATCTTAACTACAAACTGCGCGATAATATGACCCTATTTCAGTTTCCACATAATATTATGGATGATTATTTGGTTTATCTTTACTACTCACCATACATACCAACAAGTTCTTCCTATATAATATTCTCTGTTGTCCAAAAACTGGTATTGTGGCAAAGGACACATCCATCTGTAATGTACCTTTCAATTTAGCTGCCCAAGATCTTGACAACAACATACCAAATTTTGGTGGAATGTCTACCACAACCACATCCATGATCACACTCTTTGCATGAATCTGAGTGAGGGAAACGACCATGTCCTTAATCAAGCCCAAACACTTTACCCTTTTGGAATCAAAAGAAAATAGGTCTCTGTAAGGTCTAGTGATATTTAATCCCAACTCTTCCATAACCACTCTAGGCATTAGATTGTGGGATGCTCCTGAATCAAACATAACATTATGTAAAATCAAATCATGAACATTTAAACTAATATAGAATGGAGGAATATCACCTTGATCTAACTCTTCTTCGACTTTGGGGCCAAAAAGAAAAGTAGGATGGCCATCTTCTAAGTTTAGAGAGTCACTTGTTTCACATGTTTTCAACATCTTGATAATCTGATTTCTATACTCACTATTTTTTATTAATTCACCAAAAGGTACACAATTTTTTCATTTTTTAATTTCATTCTCAAGACTGAAAGTAGGTTGTACCTTTTCCACCTCTTTAGTGGCTGCCTATTTCTTCTCTGGAACCGTCTTTTCAAATTCTACTTTCTGCTTTTCCTTCTCCAGTGTATCTCTCTTGAGAATTCCTTTGGGAAGGCTGGACGATGGTAGATCACCCTGATTTCCTTTTGGAGGATTCACTGACACATTTATGTTTCTCAAATTATATTGTTTCTGAAATTCCATAACAACATTCTGATATCCCTTCTTATATTCATCTGATTCTAACAACATGATGTCATCTTGCTCTTGAGTAAACATGTGATTTTCCTATTTGGTCAAATAAATACGCTGTTGATCCTCATCCAAGAGGCTTATCTGATCATCTGGTGTTTCTTCAAAATTTTCAACAATAAAATTTTCTTGGAAAGGAGGTTTGATGTCTTGGTTTCTTTGATCTCTAGGCCTACCTGGAGGAGGTAGTTGTTGTCTTCTGAAGTTAGGATTTCTAATAGGAGGATCAGTTTTCTCTCTTGCAACTAGTTTTTTATCCAAGGTAATCTTTTCCACTAGTTTCTCCATGAGGTTCATCATGAAATCTAATTTAGCATATGAGGATTATGAAGTTGAGGCTTCTGTTTCCTCTTTAACCTTTCTTCTTTCAACACATGTTTTATGTTTGATCCTACCAGATGCCATCAAGTTCACCTCCACCTCTACTACATCATTCATCATAACATCCAAATAAAGAGATTTTCTTTCTCTTAATAACAATACAAACTCATTGTCAAATGCATCAACATAATATAACTGGGCAGCTCCAATAGGTGGTTTCACATGATCAAGAATTGAATTATAAACCCTCATGAATCTATTAGAAAACTCTTGGATATTTTCTGTTGAACTTACTAAAACAACTGAGAGGGGGGGTGAATCAGTTGTAATTGAGCTTAAACAATATTAACTCTATTAAAACATTATTAATCTTTCTTCAAGTGATCATCAACAATATACAACATATGGACAGTAAAAGTAAAGGGCATCAGTCACACATAAGGTATAGATAGAGACAGATTTTCACGAGGAAACCCATAAAGGGAGAAAACCTCTTCTTCTTCGAAATGATAGGCAGTCTTTTAAGTTCTGTACATCATCTATAATTGAGCCCCAACTCAATGTGAGGCTGCTACCTCTGTTTTACAAGCTGCAACTTGTTTGAGAGCACCAACTCTCTGGTTTCTCTAGCACCCACTAGAAGGAAGCACCAACTCCCTTAATGTTCCAACACCAACTGGATGGAAGCACCAACTTCCAGTTACACAGGCTCCAACCTGTATAACATAGAACACTTGTTCTCCCTTGCACCACCCTTCCACCCTGGTTTCTATGGATGCAACTAGATGGAAGCTACAACTTCCTGTGTTCAAGCTCTCACTTGAACCTCTGAGGACAACAGTCCTCCCGAGAACCTCCCAAACTCCCTAAAATATAAATGAATAAATAAACATTCAACTACACAGATAAATCATTTCTTACCAAACTTTCTCTGTTCTGTAAATCTGGTCTTCTTCTAATTGTTCTGCAATTCTTTTCTTCCTCTGTCTGTTCAGCAGGTATGCTCTGCATCAAATTCTTCTGTCATTCTGATCTGCTTCAAGTTTTCTTCATCATCTGTTACTCTTCTCTGAGTTTCATCTCACACTGTGAATTTTCTCCATTTCACTCTACACATTCTATAATTTTTACTTTCTTACAGTTTCATTCATTTTTCATACAGAACGACCAACCACACACAATCTGTCTCATTTTCTTTTATACACACGCCCACAGCGGTTCCACTTCGCATCTCCTTAGGCATAAGAAATACAATTGTCCAAGCAACTGAAATGCCAAGCAATCATGAGTCCGTTTCACTAACAGATTCGTAACTGAGGAGTTAACTATGAGAGAGAACAGTAACCCTCCGATCAACACTTGATCTGACTGTTCAAATCAATTCACGATTTCACATTTCTTGTTGCATTGTTTTCTTGTCTCTCCATGTCGCGATTCGCGAAACTCCGATATGGAGTTGGATCAACGGTCCAAATCTGATCTTGATTCAACGGTTGCAATTGAATCGCGATTTCGCATATCGCGATTTCGACATTCTTGTTGCATTGTTTTCTTGCCTCTCCATGTCGCGATTCGCGAAACTCCAATATGGAGTTGGATCAACGGTCCAGATCTGATCTTGATTCAACGATTGCAATTGAATCGCGATTTCGACATTCTTGTGATTGATCTTACTTGACATCTCCAACTCTCGATCCCCAAAACTCCGACATGGACTGGAATCAACGCTCCAGATGCAACCTTAATCTGACGGCTCAGATTAAATCGCAATTTCGCATATCGTGATTTTGAGATTCCTGTGGTTGATTTTACTTGACATCTCCAACTCTCGATCCCCGAAATTCCGACATGAACTGGAATCAACGGTCCAGATTCAACCTTAATCTGACGACTCAGATTAAATCGCGATTTCGAGAGGTTAGGGACCCCTGTTCCTTTGACTCTCCAGTCAGCGAAATGACGATCTATCCCCACGTGTCCTACCCATAAATGGACGGTCCTCCTTCTTTTGGAATTTTGTACGCCTGATTCTCCTTGTTGTACTTTAAAAAGCGTGCAGGTTCTCCTTGATCCAACGATGGTCGGGTCCTGCGCTTGGATCTAACGTCTGGGATCTGTCCTCCTCTTCAGCGCTCTTCTTGTCTACATTCAAATCTGACGACCATCGTTCTTTCGAGAATTTTGAATGGGATCCAACGATCAGAAATGCTTCTCAAACTTTACGGGCCTTCGATCATTCTATCAATGTTGCGTTGCCTTCGATTATTCGATCTTCCTGAACTTATCTTCTATTTGCCTGTCGGTTAAAAACTTCCTGTACTCATGCCATCTTCATTGTTGTACTTGCCATCAATGACAAACATTCGTTGTCTGTTAAATATTTGCCAACAATCTCCCCCTTTGGCATTGATGGAAACACAAGCACCCACATGCATTTGGAATCGACTCTCCTCACAAACTCTTTTCTCCCCCTTTGACATCAATGTCAAAGAAGAAACATTCTTCCCCTGATCTGTTGCTAAACATACTCCCCCTGTCGACTATAAACATCTTGGAAATACATCAGATATTCAATAAGTACTCCCCCTGACCAGGTGACCAGATTAGACACAAGAAATTATAACCCCCAATTTTTGACGAAGATATCCAAAAGGGGTCGCTACTAATGGTTTAGTAAAAATATCAGCCATCTGTTCTTTGGAAGGAATATAATTCAGCTGAACAATTATGTTTGTAACTTGTTCTCTGAGAAAATGGTACTTTATTGGAATATGTTTAGTGTTGGAATGCAGAACAGGATTCTTGGAGACACTAATGGCACTGGTGTTATCACAATGAGTTGGGATAGGATCAGTGTAAGTTACCTTCAGATCTGCAAGATTTTGTATCATCCATAAGATTTGTGTGCAGCAAGTAGCAACAACAATGTATTCTGCCTCTATAGTGGATAATGAAATGGATCCTTGCTTTTTACTAAGCCATGCAACTAATGAATCACCCATAAAGAATGCTCCTCCACTGGTGCTTTTTCTCTCATCAACACAGTTTGCCCAGTCTGCATCTGAATAAGCAGTTAACTGGAAATTCTGATTTCTAGGATACCACAGACCATAAGTCATTGTTCCCTTCAAGTATTTAAATATCCTTTTGACAGCTACCAAATGACTTTGTTTAGGAGCAGACTGAAAACGACCTACCATTCCAACAACTTGCATTATATCAGGACGGGATGCTGTGATGTACAGAAGACTGCCTATCATAGAGAAATATGTTCTTTGATCATCATCAGGTGAGATATCATCTTTACTCAACTTGCAACCAACCACCATAGGTGTGCTAACTGTAGAGGAATCTTCCATCTGAAATTTCTTCAACATCTCTTTCAAATATTTTTCTTGAAAAATAAAAATTCCTGCAGAGCTTTGT
>ML778256.1:509261-546722 GCA_009831015.1 Picea engelmannii
AGAGCAAAGTCTTCATCAGGTTTTTTACTGTCTTTCTCGAACTGTGTCAACAATTGTTTTTGTTTTCTGTTCTTAGTTCTGAGTCTATCAATTTCTTCCAGTGCACTGATCAGTTCTCCTTCCAAATCAACCACAGCTTCTTTATCATTATCATCACTGACTGTGATTTTATTATCATAATCCTCCTTGGCCATAAAGCATGAAGTCATTTTCCTTATCTTCACAGGATGAGTCACTATCGGTGTCTTCTGAGGAGTTGTCATTATTTGCAACCAAAATTTTCTTCTTATTATATTTCTTATATTTGTACTTCTTTTCATCATCAGAGTTCTGATCCTTTTTCTGATGGGGACACTTAGATGCAAAATGAACTATCTTACCACAGTTAAAGCATTTGAAGGGAAACTTCCCTTGATATTTTCCTGATCCTTTCTTTAGCCTTCTCACAAATTTTGCCTCAATATCATCTAATTCTGAATTAGTATTCTTGTCTGCTTTAAAAGATGCTTCTCTAGTACTGGATTTATCTTTGTTAATTCTCATTTCATATGCAGTTAGAGTTCCTAGAAGTTGATCAATGGACAAAGTTTTAAGATCATTTAATTCTTCTATTGCAGAGACTTTTGGATTAAATTTATCAGGCAGAGATCTTAAAATCTTCTGAACTAAGAGTGAGTCATCAAACTTCTCACTAAGACCCTTCATGGCATTCACAAGTTCTTCAACTCTTAAAAAATACTTGCTAATTGTTTCATCTTTAGTTGTTCAAATTTCAATCTGTATGTTTGAAGTTTGGCATCTTTTACTTTCTCATTTCCTTCATAATTGCTAATAAGTTTATCCCACATTGCTTTGGCAGTATCAAGATGCATCACCTTTACAAACTCAACTTCAGCAAGTCCATTCAAGATAGCATTCATCCCCTTAGCATTAAAACTAAACTCTAACTTATCATCCTTGGAGGCTAGCACAACAGGCTTTGTATATCCAATCTCTACTACATCCCAAACATCAGCACTCAAGGCCATTAAGTATGTTCTCATTCTAATCTTCCAGAAGGAAAAATTTGTTCCATCAAACAGAGGGGGCTTAGAGGTTGAAGTCCCTTCATGACTTGTCATGTTTAAGCTTACATATCTACCTTTGGATAACAGGAACCCACTATGATACCAATTGTTGAACTTACTAAAACAACTGAGAGGGGGGGGTGAATCAGTTGTAATTGAGCCAGTTGTAATTGAGCTTAAACAATATTAAGTCTATTAAAACATTATTAATCTTTCTTCAAGTGATCATCAACAATATACAACATATGGACAGTAAAAGTAAAGAGCATCAGTCACACATAAGGTATACACAGAGCCATATTTTCACGAGGAAACCCATAAAGGGAGAAAACCTCTTCTTCTTCGAAATGATAGGCAGTCTTTTAAGTTCTGTGCATCATCTATAATTGAGCACCAACTCAATGTGAGGCTGCTACCTCTGTTTTACAAGCTGCAACTTGTTTGAGAGCACCAACTCTCTGATTTCTCTAGCACCCACTAGAAGGAAGCACCAACTCCCTTAATGTTCCAGCACCAACTGGATGGAAGCACCAACTTCCAGTTACACAAGCTCCAACCTGTATAATAGAGAACACTTGTTCTCCCTTGCACCACCCTGCCATGCTGGTTTCTCTGGCTGCAACCAGATGGAAGCTACAACTTCCTGTGTTCAAGCTCTCACTTGAACCTCTGAGAACAACAGTCCTTCCGAGCACCTCCCAAACTCCCTAAAATATAAATGAATAAATAAACATTCAACTACACAGATAAATCAATTCTTACCAAACTTTCTCTGTTCTGTAAATCTGGTCTTCTTCTAACTGTTCTGCAATTCTTTTCTTCCTCTGTCTGTTCAGCAGGTATGCTCTGCATCAACTTCTTCTG
The DNA here is from genome assembly GCA_009831015.1 of Picea engelmannii. NCBI lineage: Eukaryota > Viridiplantae > Streptophyta > Pinopsida > Pinales > Pinaceae > Picea > Picea engelmannii. Next base: position 511,193 of record ML778256.1, read on the forward strand.
TCATTCTACTTTGCTTCAAGTTTTCTTCATCATCTGTTACTCTTCTTTGAGTTTCATCTCACACTGTGCATTTTCTCCATTTCACTCTACACATTCTATAATTTTTACTTTCTTACAGTTTCATTCATTTTTCATACAGAACGACCAACCACACACAGTCTGTCTCATTTTATTTTATACACATGCCCACAACGGTTCCACTTCGCATCTCCTTAGGCACAAGAAAGACAATTGTCCAAGCAACTGAAACGCCAAGCAATCATGAGTCCGTTTCACTAACAGATTCGTAATTGAGGAGTTAACTGTGAGAGAGAGCAGTAACCCTCCGATCAACACTTGATCTGACGGTTCAGATCAATTCGCGATTTCACATTTCTTGTTGCATTGTTTTCTTGTCTCTCCATGTCGCGATTCGCGAAACTCCGATATGGAGTTGGATCAACGGTCCAAATCTGATCTTGATTCAACGGTTGCAATTGAATCGCGATTTCGCATATCGCGATTTCGACATTCTTGTTGCATTGTTTTCTTACCTCTCCATGTCGCGATTCACAAAACTCCGATATGGAGTTGCATCAACGGTCCAGATCTGATCTTGATTCAACGGTTGTGATTGAATCGTGATTTCGCATATCGCGATTTCAACATTCTTGTGATTGATCTTACTTGACATATCCAACTCTCGATCCCCGAAACTCCGACATGGACTGGAATCAATGGTCCAGATGCAACCTTAATCTGACGGCTCAGATTAAATCGCAATTTCGCATATCGCGATTTCGAGATTCCTGTGGTTGATTTTACTTGACATCTCCAACTCTCGATCCTTGAAATTTCGACATGAACTGGAATCAACGGTCCAGATTCAACCTTAATTTGACGGCTCAGATTAAATCGCAATTTCGCATATCATGATTTCGAGAGGTTAGGGACCCCTGTTCCTTTGACTCTGCAGTTAGCGAAATGACGATCTATCCCCATGTGTCCTACCCGTAAATGGACGGTCCTCCTTCTTTCGGAATTTTGTACGCCCGCTTCTCTTTGTTGTATTTTAAAAAGCGTGCAAGTTCTCCTTGATCCAACGATGGTCGGGTCCTGCGCTTGGATCTAACGTCTGAGATCTGTCCTCCTCTTCAGCGCTCTTCTTGTCTACATTCAGATATGACGGCCCTCGTTCTTTCGGAAATTTTGAATGGGATCCAACGATCAGAAATGCTTCTCAAACTTTACGGGCCTTCGATCATTCTATCAATGTTGCGTTGTCTTCGATTATTCGATCTTCCTGAACTTATCTTCTGTTTGCCTGTCAGTTAAAAACTCCTTGTACTCATGCCATCTTCATTGTTGTACTTGCCATCAATGACAAACATTCGTTGTCTGTTAAATACTTGTCATTCACTATCTATTAAATATTTGCCAACATTTTCACCATGAGCTCTCTTCAAATTATTATATTGGGTCTGGATTTGTAAGGGGTTCTTCTTTCCCCCCATTTAGCAAGAAAAATTGTCTCAAGGGAAACAACATCTGCAATATTGCCTACTGCAAGGGCTTTAAACCACTTTCTAACATCACTACTAAAAATTTGGGCAAATAATCTCATTTTAGCATCATCATGATCGACTTCCTCTAGATCTACAAAATCACTAAACTTATCAAGATGTTGTTGAGCTTTTAAATCTCCCTCTGCATCAAATTGTTTTAGTCTTTGAGCATAATTTTGAGGCAGGTCATGAAGTACAACAAGGAGGGCTAATGGGGAAAATCTAGCTGCCATGATCCTAGGAGGATTTTGTACTGAAGACTGACTGGATGATGACACCATAGGGGAAGTACCAATTGTCATGAGTGGAGTTACTACAACAGTAGTATTTTTTGAAACAACAGGAATAGTGGAGGAACTCGCTGTTGACTGTGCAAGAACAGTATTGATAAATGAAAGGAATCTCTTTTCATCAAAAACAATTTGGAACAAATCTGACTCTGAATTGGATCTAAACAAAGACTGCTTAAATTTAATATCAAAATCAAGATCTTGAATAGCCTTTACTCCATCTTTAGGCAATGATGAAACCTGATCCAGAAAAATACCTGATTGTGGTGCTTTCTTCTCAGTTTTGCATAGGAGCCTTTCTGGATCATCAACAACTTCTGGAGGATTAGGATTTGGATGATGCCTTGTGTGTTTCCTTCCTGTAGCCAGGATTCTCTAACAAAAACCTTATCTGCAACTGATCTTCAAATTGGAGTCGCTAGGGTGAATATTCAACCAAGACTGTGTCTGATTCACTGTCACCCTTAGGAAGGGTGATCTAAACCTTTGTCGTTTTCCCAGGGAAGATTTCACCTTCACTCCCCGGCAACGGGGCCAAAATTTTATCACTCCGTAATTTCCCTTGGTTGCGGGAGGGAAACCACGTAGGTAACCTTCAAATCAACTTGCAGATTGGAAGCTAGCCCTTCCAACCCAGAGAGGGCTCTCTCTTTGTTCTCAGTCACTTAATGACTGACTGTTTTGGAAACGGTGGCTAGATTTGTAGTGAAAGGCAGGATTATTAATGTGGTGGCAGGGCAGAGAGAGAAATCCATTGGGCATGGAGTCAACTCATTCACAACAAATAAATATCAGTGACTGGATTTTGATCAATTCAGAAAACAGAGGCAAGGTAAATGGTGCTTTTCAGTCGAATATATCGTTACAGCATGGTAGCAGGAGGAGAGAAAAAATTCATTACACTAGAGCACCTGGCTTGAGATGAATTCTAGATGTAACTCTGATGAAAAAGTGTGGATGAAAAAGTGAAGTATTCAATTGCTAGATTCAGAGCATCAGATAATGAGTTCTAAATCATTCATTTTCAATTAAATAATTGAAGAAATAACATTCAATGGAATACAAAAGGTAGAAAAGACATACACATAGAAGGAAAACAGACTTCAAAACTCCATTACAAGAATATCTGTTTAAAAAAGCCTTGTACTTCTGCACTGGTATTTTTATTAATGATCAGGAAAATGTATACAAGATGCACAAACAGACTTCTCTAACCCTCGAGCCTCCCTGTTCTATTACAAATTGCTCAATAAATAGGCATATTACAAGGCCTATTTTTAATAAAAATGTCTTTGGTAAAATAAAAAATCTTCAATCTAACAACAAAATCTAATAAAAACAAACTCAAAACTAAAGTTGGTTGCAAAAGTCTGGAATAGCTGAGGTTGCTGATGGATTTGCCATTTGTCTGTGGATTTTACTCCGAGAAAGGCTGGGCATGATATGACTATGTGAGATTAGGGCCATCTGTCCTGTTTTTATCCTCTGCTGATTTTCTGTCTTGAGAATCTCAACTGTAGCTTAAATGCCCAATTGCTGCCTAAAATCACTGATTGAATCCCTTGCCGTGAATCTGGAGTTGGACTTTGATTGATGATTCATTGTCGCCAAGTGTCCTGCTATTATTACTCATGCAAAGATCATGGGCTGACAACACTTGAATATACCTCTACACTAGGCCTCCATCAAGAAAAAACATTTTGCTTGCGAGCCGGATGCTTGAGAAGGGAAGGGAGACTTGGCATTGTTACATCTTATTCCACCCAGAAAGAATTGTGATGTCTGTACCAAGAAAGTGCATCAAATAGAAGTACTGCAACACTATAAGTTATATGGTTCTGAGTTTAAGACGCTGCACAACCTATGAATCCTTGCTTTGTATTAAATCATTGTAATGACTCCTCTGTGTTTTGTTGGTAAAAAGGGTGCCTTGCAATTTTTTATTGGAAAAATTGCTACAGCATGAGATGGAGATCGGGAGCCTTATATTCCTGTGAGCGCATATATTGGCCCAAGAATTTTAAAGTACCTTGTTGACATTTGTGTTTTAAATTTCACCTTTTCGATGGCCTGTGACACCTGGAAATAAACTTTAAACAATCTGTATACCCTTGATGTATGGCTCCAGGATAAACATTAGGACCATTTCGCACAGCTTGCCTTAGTTTCTAGATCACCAACAACTTTATCTATTTTGAAGTGAAGCCTACCTGCAGCTTGTGTTCTTCAATCTCCGAAACTTCTAGAACCTGTGGCTAACACTTCGAAATATAATCTAGCATATCCTTCAATGGATGATAGTTCTCTGGTTGAGATTGACTAAATCGGTTGACAATTCTGCCAACTTGTTTTTGTGGAAATAAACCCTTCTCGAGTGCTTTCCACTCATTTTGAAGACAATGTCCCAATGCCAGAGATGCGTTCCTTGCAGGCTCCGAACCCTTGTTTGGCACTTTGACATTTGGACGCTGTGCAAGTCTTGTGAGCACACCACTTATTATCCCCGATGTTGTTAAGCAACCATGAAACATCATACCCATGACATTGCCACGAATTTCCTTAACAAGCATCTTCTATAAATTGCATCTGATCGCTCTGAATATTATCGGCCTGGTTTTCTCCTATGGTGCCTTGAGTTAACACTGCTCGAACAGAACACTTGGATACTCAAGAAATCGAGCATCTGTCGGTATTTGGGTATTCCTCCTGTCATCCAATAAGCGTTCTCTCCTTGTGTTTTGAGTTTGATGCTTGATAAGTGCGCAGCAGGGCTTGTTTGAACATCTATCTCGGGCTACCTCCTCGACACCTATAAACTTAAACCTACGCTTGTCGATCTCCTCGCAGCGCCTGGTGTTTTTTATATTTTGATATGAGTAAATGATCCCACATTGCTGGAAAATAATTACTTTTTTGGTGTTTATATTCACCATTATACATTCAATTTGGTTTTTCCCTTTTTAAAATTTGCTAAATCCGGGCTCAATTTGCTTTATAATCAAATTTCCTTTTTGCTTTATAATCAATTTTTTTGTTTTATTAATTTGCTAAACTTTAAAACACTTCGCCCAAAAGAACCCGAGCACTCAATCCAAAACATAATACCATTGATTAAAACTAATTAAAAATCCTTCATATAATTAAAACTAATTAAAATTCCTCCATATAAGCCCGAGGGCTCAATTTGCCTTACAAACAAATTCTCCCTTTTTTTTTTAATTTGCTAAACTTTAAAACTCGGGCTCAATTTGCCTTACACACAAATTTCCTCTTTTTTTTATTTGTTAAACTTCAAAATACTTCACCCAAAAGAACCCGAAGACCTTATCAAAACATAACACTATCACCCTGCAAAAGCCAACTTGGCCAAAATTGCAAAATTTTTACAAAAATTTACATGTGCTAACATTAGCTCCAACGGGGATGGCGACCTCCCTGTGAGGCGACAAAAAACACCGTAGACTAGTAGCCTTCATCCATTGGGTTGATCCCAATTCCGAGCTTATAATCTGCAACATGTACATGTCTCTTGCTTCTGAAGCCAAACTCACTTTTCAAACTGAAAACCTCACACTGGAAATTCATCCACCTTCTACAAACTGAAAACTATACTGAATACCCACTGGTACTACAAACTGAAAAGACTACCACTGCAATCTGAATACTCACACTACTGAAAACTCAAACTAAAAAATAAAAAATGCTTGACCAACAAGCTTATTTTCACACTCCTACTCTAACTTTTGAAAACAATCGTGGGATCAAGTAATTGAAAAATGCCAATATAACCAATCAAGTAACTGTACACTTGACTGAAACTCGCAGTCAACTCCTCCAAGAAAGAAAAAATAAAAATGTGACAACTCAAAACTCAACATAAACTGATCTATATTGTCCATGAATTCTACAAAGTCTGCCTATCCTAATGTTTCCAATAGACTGGCAAAAGAATCTTCAAGAACATAAAAAACTCTCCTTTGTTGATGAGATGAAAGAGTAAGACATTCATCATTTATAATGTGACTACTTTCTCTCTGTCTTTAAACTCATCATTACCAAATGAAAGGTCAATAATTTTCTCATCATGCACAAAATCAAATTTTGAATGTTCCTCTAGAATTTTAGATGCAAAGGCTACTTCATATATGGAAGGAATGTCAAAAATTGATCCTTCATATCTCTCAACAAGAATGTTAATCTGTTTTTTTTTTTAATTTCTGAATTTGTGGTTTCAAGAGATGTTAAATCCTGAATAATTTCTTCACTTGCAAAAGTATCTAAGACGAGCTGTCCCTCTTCACTTTTTTCTTGCAACTGTGGGATGTAGCTGCCGTCTAGAGTTTCTAGGGATGCAGTTTCAGAACTTTGATTTTCACAAGTTTCTTCATGAAACACAAATTCATAAAATGAATAACATGAAGACAAATTTAACTGACAATCCTGATCTTTCTCCGGGTCACATAAAAACTGGCAAGCCTACTGCATACCTTTATTAATCTCAGGGGAAGGAACATGAATGTCTAGATAAAGATTATTTTCGGTTTCATTTTCATCTATGGGAGAAACTATGATCTGCTGGAAATTCACCTGAATATCTTGACAACTAGCCTCTACTATTACTTCTTGGTGATGAAAAGGGTTCTTGTACAAAGCTTCCAGGATTTCTTCATTGCCATAAAAATTTGCCATGAGCTGAATGAAACTTTCAATATGCTCGCAACAATTTTCAACCAGTGATAAGGACAGATAAGATTCTTTGTATTTCTCAAAAAATGCTGAATGAAAATCCTTAAGGGAATACAAACTACCATGTGGCAACTTTTCATACTATAATCTCGCATTTCCCTCCAAGGTGGCCATAAACATCTTCATCAAGCAATCCTCATGAAATTGAACCCTTAGCTTACACACATGCATATGAAACTTAACCAAATGAAGAGCAACATCATCCATGTTTCCATCTTTGAATTTAGGTAGATGTGATTACCAATCTATGCACGAAAGACGATTCAGAAACCCATGAATATGAGAACGATTCATAGGAGTATACCTTGTAGATTGAGAATCCATTTTGAGACAATGGAGTCACAAGGAAATCCTTTAGGCTATTGATTCTTCAGACAATGAAGTCGCCATGAAAATTTCGAACTCTAGATTCTTGAAAATGGATTCGCCAGGTGAATGATGTGCAACCTTTCTGTGTCTGACTTATGTTCACCATCATAAGTCAAATCTAAACTTTGTCGTTTATCCCAGGGAAGATTTCACCTTTCACTCCCCGACAACGGTGCCAAAATGTTATCACTCCGTAAATTGCCCTGGCTGTGGAGGCAAGTCACAGAGGTAACCACAAACCAAATTGAGGTTGGAAGCTAGCCCTTCCAACTTAGAGAGGGATCTCTCTTTCAAATCTATCATTGAAAGGATTGATTTGGTTTAACTCAAAGGCTACATCTCTAGATCGGGGTAGAATTTATAGAGTTGGTGGCAAAGCAGATGAAAATTCCATTGGGCAATGGAATCATAGGTCGGAGATAAAAAAACTGTTGGACACTGGTCAATTGGAAAATGTCTTATTAGAGGCAAGATAGAAAACACTTCTTTATACCATTTAGATGTCGTTGTAGTAGAAATAAAAGAAAGAAGACACTAATCCCTCAGGGCATCTATCAGGGATGAATCCCAAGGAAATTATAGCATAAATAGTGAAGAAAAATACATGCATAGAGCATAAGATTTAGATGAATTCATACACATATATTTCACTTTAACATATAGAGTAAAACATAGAACAAAAATTGATTCAACAATGACATCACATACACAAAGAAAGCAAAAGGATAAAAAAACAATAATCACATGTATCTCTGATGTCAAGTTCTAGGTACTTTTGGTCTCAAAATTTCATTATTCTCCAAAAATGTTTACAATATGCAGTCAATAAAACTTTTTCATACACTCGACCCCACTGAGTTCATGAAGGATCACAAAATATATAGAAAATACATCTTCTATCCTCCAAAATTTGAATTCAACTGCCTCCCTAAATCAATCTACAGTTACAAAATATCTTGGCAACAAAATCTGAACTAACTATTGAAAAGGAGTCAAAATTGACTCATTAATTACATCATGACAACTAAACAAATGAGATCTTTGAATCTATATCCTGATATTCTTTCACGTTGACATTCATTGCAGATGAGATGACATGCCTTGCTGACTCATACATGCTGATATGGAGGTGCTTTGGATGCTCTGTCACAGTTGTGTAGCAAGGTCGTTGTGCAACATAAACCTACAGGAAATGCGCAACAGACTTGCGAAGCAAGGGTTCTTTTTCACACTTTGTCCACCTTTTTTTTATTTTTGGCTAATAGATGATGATGGCTGATGGTGATTGTGGCCTCATAATGATGATTTGGAGCTCTAGAACGTCTTCCACCTCTTCTAAACATCACTTGTTTCTTAAAGCTTCAAAACCTTAATGTGCCTCAACATTGCAACAAATGAAACCAAACTACCTCTGACTAATAAACCTTCTTTGCTTAGGCATCCACAATGGATATTTCATTATCATCCCATTGATTAAGGTTCCAACTCAAAACTTGACAAGAAAACCTTCCTTTGCTTGCTTCGAAAATAAAATTGTTACAGTTGCGCAACATGCCTTGCCGCGCACTGTAAATTTTTCTCTTTGATTGTCATCACCAAACAAAAAGGGGCTCCAGAGCATAACTCAGTAGAAACATGATAATAATTCCACACTAACCCATCCTTGATAAAAAATCACTGTGCGACAGATATACAACTCCAGATGTTCTTAGCAACTTCAAAATTAGATTTTAGGGTTTTGATGCATGTTATTGAAAAAAAGGAAAAATTGATTAAAAACTGCTCATGGGACTTCAATTTCTGCTGCTTCTACGAGTAAATTAAGCTTCCCTTTACCTTTCTCTTCAATTCTCACATGCTGCAAGTTTTGCTTCAGAGTCTTGTTCTCTTTCCTCAAAGTTAGATTTTGTTGGTACATGTTCTTCAATTGCTTATGTAATGGTAGGGTTCTTCTCACCATGAATTTGGCATTGTCTATTGCAGGTTCACAACCATCTAAATGTTCTGTAAATTTCATCTTTGCTCTTCTATTCTCCTCCCTTACCTGGATTATCACATCTTGTGATTCTCTCAACTATTTTCTTAGTATGTTGAAAGTATGCTGACCCTCACCATGGGTAGTCTTCTTCTTTTCTGTTGCTGCTGGCTAGCTCTTTGCTGGAGTTTCTTCTTGAGACTACAATTTTTTGGCTAAGGATCTTGTCAGAGGAACACTAGGCCTAAGATTTCTTTCACCTCTGAACTTTGCTCCAGTACCTTCCCTTTACCTTTTGCTTTGGAACCTATTAGAGTTGATAGCACTGTATTTCACCTGTCATTGGGGTATCTTTCTTGATGGCTTCTTCCAGGGATCTCTTCTTCATCTCTCTGTTCTCATGTTGTAGCTATGCTATGACAAAATGGGCCTTCTTCAACTGTTCTTTAAAATCCATGGTCAATCTATCTTTGTCATTTGATGGAGCTGGTTCTGTGATGGCCTCTAGAGCTTCACTAGGTTCTTGTGATGTGTGCATGGAATGTATTCTTTTTGCTGCAGATCTAGTGAGTGACTTACTAGGGGTTTCAACCACTTATGGAGAGAATTGGAGCTTTTCCCCTTTCTTTTTGTATTGTTGGCTCATTGTAGGTTCAATTTATTTTTCCCTCTTTTTAATGGAACTCTTAGGGACTTATGTGGTGGTTTTTGAAACAAATGAAGGGGTATCTCTTTTGCTTTGGGGACTACTGAAAGAATTTGTTTCTATCCTTGATGAAGTTAAAAAGGACTCCCAAGTCAAGTTATTTTTTCTGAGCTCTTCTAGCACCAACAATTTTATCAGTGAAAAATGGAAAAGGTTGGGTTCAACTCGGTCTTTCCTCACCTGCACTCTGTCTCCCATTTTCCCCAAGCTTTTGTAGAGGTAATAGGGAAAGGTCAAAGGTTTCCCACCAGTGAAATGCATCAAAATTATGATGTGGTATTGGTAAACCCTAGTGAAACTCCCCTCACAGGTGAAAAATCTTTGAATACCCTCAACAACTTGCTATGATTTTCTAATAACAATTCTCTAGGTATTGTGGCTCCAAAGTCCGTGTCCCTAAATTGAGGCTTCAAGAATTCATGGTAACAAGCCATATCTAGTTGCATACCTTTAAACCATTTCTCTCCACAAGCAGGGATCTTTGTTGCAACAACCATGGTGTCCTAAAAAATTTGAAATTGAATGTTTCCCACCTTAGCTTCAATGCCATTGAAACTCAATGCAAACTCATTTGCAACTTGCATGATGTATCCCTGATGTTTTTCACAAAATCTGATACACCCAGCTTGTTCATATGAAACCCTTGTTAATGTTTAAGCCATTATTATAGTTCTTTTCATTTCAATGAATAACAACAGCATAAGATAAGATCACTGAGAAATACACAATCACAAGAGACACATCATTTATCCTGGGAAACCCTCATGGGGCAGAAAACCCAACAAAAATTCCTTAATATAGATAGCCAATACAATGCTAAGAGATAAATCAAACAAGTACATAATGTCCTCTCCCAAAGATGCGCCTCTCTCTCTCTCTCTCTCTCTTCTCCAACTGCAGCTCCGAAACTTGTCTCTCAATGAACAAGTGAGTGTGTGTCTAAGTGAGGCGCTAGCCTCCTTATTTATACAAGACTGACACGTGTGGGAGTGTCCTTTTACTGGCAGGGCCGACTTCTTCTCCTGGGTGGTTATAACCACCTTTATTATATTCCGGGGCCTCTTTGATATATTCTGGGGCCGACTTCTTCTTTTGACTATTACAATTATATTATGACCAATCCGCAAAAGGGGATTTGGTCCTTTTACAATAGCCGACATGATCAATCCACAATGGGGATTGATCCAATGAATAATATATCAAATAATAATAAGAATACACTTTGCAGCTACATTATTTCAACACTCCCCCTTAACAAGAAGGGTATTCCACAGCAGCATCAGACGAGAGAGAGGCCTTTATCATCAACAACATCAGGAGGACATCATCATCAATATCATCTTGGAACACTGACTGGCGTATATATAAATCATCGAAATTTTCTTCATTGACAACATCGTCATTCTCAAAGGAATGCATTCATCATCTGCATCAATATGTATTAGTATAGAACTAATACACCATCATCATCATCACAGCACGAGGCTGTCTCATCATAATACAGGACTGACTTTATGTCACAGTTGTCAAGCTGGAAGCTCAGTACTCGTCTTGTTTTACGTCACAGCAATCAAGCTGGAAGAAAGATACTAGACTGGCTTTATGTCACAACTTCTCAATCTGGAAGCACAGTACTAGTCTCATCTCAACGTCTTGATTTACGTCACAACACTCAAGATAGAAGAAAGATACCAGACTAGCTTTACGTCACAACTTCTCAAGCTAGAAGCACAGTACTAGTCTCATCTCAACATCTTGCTTTACGTCACAACCATCAGGTTGGAAGCAAGATACTATACTAGATTTACGTCACAACTATCAAGCCGGAAGCACAATACTAGTCTCATCACATCTTCTTGCTTTATGTCACAACCATTAGGTTGGAAGCAAGATACTAGACTGGCTTTATGTCACAGCTGTCAAGCCGGAAGGACAATACTAGTCTCATCACATCTTGCTTTATGTCACAACCATCAGGTTGGAAGCAATATACTAGACTGGCTTTAGGTCACAATTGTCAAGCCAGAAGCACAGTACTAGTCTCATCACATCTTCTTGCTTTACGTCACAACCATCAAGTTGGAAGTAAGATAATAGACCGACTTTACATCACGACTGTCAAGCCGGAAGCACTGTACTAGTCTCATCACATATTCTTGCTTTATGTCACAACCATAAGGTTGGAAGCAAGATACTAGACTGGCTTTACGTCATGACTGTCAAGCCAGAAGCACAGTACTAGTCTCATCACATCTTCTTGCTTTACGTCACAACAATGAAGCTCGAAGAAAGAGATGTCTCATCACAACAACTACTCTCCCTTTCGAGGAAGGTCCTTTCAGAATATACCAAGCTTATCTCAAAAGTGCTCAAAATTTACACGAGATAGAGGCTTGGTCAACACATCAACAACCTGTTCATCTGTGCTAACGTACTAGAGCTTTAAGGCTCCTCTCTGCACCATGTCATGGATGTAATGATAACGAATCTCTATGTGCTTTGACCTGTCATGGAATACATGATTCTCTGTCATCTTTATGCATCTCTGGTTGTCACATAGGATCGTGGTTGCTTCCATCTCTAGGTCAAATAGGCCGGTCAACAACTTTCAAATCCATATAGCTTCGCAGTTGGAAGAACATGCAACAATGTATTCTGCTTCCGTTGTGCTGAGAGCAATGTTGGATTGCTTCCTACTCTGCCATGAGATCATGGCTGATCCCAAACTGAAACAACATCTTGAAGTGCTTTTTCTATCAGAAACACTTCCTGCCCAATCTGAATCAGTGTACCCACTCAATGTGAAATCATGATCTCCATCATAATTGAGACCACAATCTAATGTACCCTTAAGGTACCTCATCACATGTTTTGCAACCACAAGGTGAACATGTCTGGGTTCTACCAGAAACTGACTCAAGGTGTTCACGAAACAACAAATATCTAGTCTGGTGTTTGTCAGGTACATCATCGATCCAATAATCTGTCTATATAGTGTGGCATCAATCAATTCTGATGAAGTATCGACCAACAACTTCAGCTTCGTTTCCATGGGTGTATTCATGGTCTTGCACTCTAACATGTTGAATCTCTTCAAGATTTCGACTGCATACTTCCCTTGGTTAAGGAAGATCTTCTCTGGACTCTGCCATACCTCAAGACCTAAGAAATAATGCATTGGGCCAAGGTCTTTCATCACAAATTATGAGGCGAGTCTCTTCTTACATTCAGTGATGATCTTTTCTTCTCTAGTTAAGAATAAGTCATCCACATATAACAATAGTATCATTGGCTCATCGTTCATAACCTTGAAGTAGAGGTTAGAATCTGCTTTACTCTTGGTAAAGCCCAAGCTGATCAGAAAGTTGTATATCCGTCCATACCAAGCTCTAGGAGCTTGCTTCAATCCGTACAAGGATTTCTTCAACTTGCGGACATGAGACTTACTGTATTCAACTTAAAATCCTTGAGGTTTCTCTATATACACTTTCTCTTCGATAACACCATTTAGGAAAGTTGTCTTTACGTCCATCTGGTGTAACTTCCACTTCATCTTAGCTGCAAGGGCTATGATGGTTCTAATCGAAGTGTATCTGGCTACAGGAGCGAATGTCTCTTCATAGTCAATGCCTTCTTTTTGAGAAAATCCACGAGCTACAAATATTGCTTTATACTTCTCAATACTTCCATCAGTAGCATGTTTTATTTTGAAGAGCCATTTGGACAATACCACATCCTTGCTATTCGGTCTGGGAACTATTTCCCATACATCATTCTTTATTATGGATTGGTATTCTTTTGTCATGGCCTCTGCCCATTCTTTCTTCTGAATGGCTTCTTCAAAGCAGGTAGGCTCCTTTTCTAGGAGATCACACATCAAAGCCATATAACTGGAGAATGGATTAGGTCTCTTCACATGTCTCGTGGTTCCTTCGGGAACACCATATTCCTCTCCATATTGAATAAGCTCTCTAGCCCAAGCTGGATTTCTTTTATGGAGGATCGTCATCTGAGGAGGTTCTTGAAACTCTGCTACGTCATGATCTTCTAGAATTTCCTCATCAGGGGAAGTTACGACTTCCCTCACTGGTTCAATAGCTCTGGGAACCTCCTTCACTGATTCTGCAACTTCGGGGATTACGGGTTCCTCTTCATATACCTCTTCAAGCTGGCATTTTCTCGTTTTCTTGAGCGTTGCAACTTCATCAAAGGTCACATCCCTGTTGATCTCAATGTGGCGGTGACCTGGTATATAGATCCTGAAGGCCTTGGAGACCTCACAGTATCCCACAAATATTCCCTTATTTCCTGAGGGTTCCAGCTTGTTTCTTTTCTCTTTTGGTATATGTATGAATACTGGGCAACCAAATATTTTGAGATCGCTTACCTCTGGTTTCTTTCCGGTGAACATCTCTTCCGGGGTCTTGAACCCAAGTGCACTATGGGACAATAATTTTTGCACATATACGACTGTCATTGATGCTTCTTCCCATAAGGACATAGGAAGATATTGATCGTGGATCATGGTCTTCACGGCTTCCATTCTCGTTCTGTTCTTTCTTTCAGCCACACCATTTTGTTGAGGATTATAGGGAGTAGTGAGTTCCCTCTTGATCCAAACATCTTTGCAGAAGTTCACAAACTTTTTTGAGGTGTACTCTCCTCCATTATTTGACCTGAGTATTTTGATCTTTCTTTCAGAAAGATTCTCTATCAAGGCTTTGAATTCCTTGAATTTTCTGAACACTTCATCTTTAGATTTCAAGAGATACAACCAAGTCTTATGAGAATAATCATCAATAAATGATACATAATATACATACCCACTATTGGAGGACGATGGAATTGGGCCACACACATCTGAATGAATGAGTTCTAGGACTCCTTTTGCTTTGTTGTCTATCTTTGGAAAAGGGTTCTTGATGTTCTTCCCTTGTGCACATCCATTGCATACACCTTCATGGTCAACCTTGAGTTCTGGTAAACCTGTGACCTCTTTGCATATGTATGGTAGCGCCTTGTAGTCAATGTGAGCTAATCTTCTATGCCAAAGTTCACATGGATTCTCAATGGCGTGGGTCATGGAAGATTCTGAGTGACCCTTTAGCTTATACAAGCCACCTTCTTCTTTTCCAATGATTATTTCTTCTTTTAAGGTTTCTCCTTTAGCCCACATAAGAACTTCTCCATCTATAAAGGCAACTCTAAATCCTTTCTTCTCTAAAGCTAATATGGAGAGTAGGTTCTTTCTCAAACCTGGTACATATAGTACGTCCTTCATATTCATTGCATTTCCCGAATTAAGCTTGTAGTTTGATTCTCCCACTCCCTTGATGGGATATTGATAATCATCTCCAAGTGTCACTTTCTGAGAAAAATTCTTTTCTGAAATGTAAGAGAGAATATATCTTTGTAATGTCATGTGCTTGGAGGCACCACTATCAATGAGCCAAGTGTCCTCTCTAGGTGTTACCGATCCTAAGAGGGCTGAGATTAAGACATGTTCTTTAATTTTTTCTCTTAACATCTTTGCAGGTGCCTCTTCATATTCAACTTTATGGGCATGGTGCCTCTTTTGTTTCCTCTTGTATTCTTCTCGTCTAGTTGGACAAAATTTCGCAATGTGTCCCATATTGTCACAATGGTAGCGGTGTAAAGATGAGTAATCTCTTTGCGTTCGTTGTCCTTTCTTATGAAATCTCCTTGGATGAGATTCTTTATGATTGAATTTGTTTTGGGGTTGAGACTATTTGTAAGTCTCTTTATAGAAGTAAGACTTCTTTCTTCCTCCTTTAGTGTGAGTAGCTAGGGCTTGATCTTCATCTCTTGCTAGTAAAGACTCTTGGTTAGCTACTCTTGTTTCTTCTTGGATGCATTCTTCCCATAGACTGTCAAAATTCAGTTTCTCTGTTCTGGCACAAATCGTTTGGATGAATGCATCCAAAGGTCTCGTGAGACCATTTAGGGCCATCATTATAAGTTTGTCTTCATTTATAGTATCTCCAATTGCTTCTAGTTGTTCTTTGAATTGGGATATTCTGGCGAAGTATTCTTGGATTGATTCTCCTTTCTGCATTCTTGTATTCTTGAGATGAGTTATAAGATTCATCTTCCATTTTATGTTCTTTCCTTCATATAGTCTGTTTAGGGCATCAAACATTTCTTTTGGAGTCTTCTTTGATGACACATAGGGAATCAGGTGGTCTTTGATTGAATCTGCAATGATTCTTTTGGCCCTGATTGTGTCCTTTTGGTGCTTTGCTTTTTCTGTAGCATCGGCGAGCTCCGACACTTCTTCTTTGACGAATCTTGCTAGGTCATTCTCTTCAAGAATGAGACCAATCCTATACTTCCAGGCACTGAAGTTTTCGACACCTTCTATCTTGTCAACAAGCTTAACGCTTGCAGACATCTTTTACTTGAAGCTGGGAAAATGTCCAAAAATGAAAATATTCAAAATCAAATTATGAACTTACCAGGAGGTGCGATTTGCTGAGGTGAGTAGCCTGGTGTGCTTGGATCTGAGAAAATCCAAATTTTACCGCTCCAAACTTGATCTGCAAATTTATGGACTGGTGCTTCTGGTACCTCTGGTACTCTGGTACTTCTGGTACTCTGGTTTTCTGGTACTTTTGGTACTCTAGTTTTCTGGTACTTTTGGTACTTTTTGAAACTAGGGTTTCACTTTTCGGGAGATCTAGCCACTAAAAAGGTGCGCTGAAGGTGCCAAAATGATCCTTGGGGGAGGGTGCACTTTTCTAGATGGTTTTAGGGCTGAAATACCTCTCCAACAAAAAACCCTAATTTGCATGTACGACAACAATGATGTTTTTCACTTTTCTCTTGTGAAAGATTCTCTCTTCAGCTTGGCTCTGATACCATGTTAATGTTTAAGCCATTATTATAGTTCTTTGCATTTCAATGAATAACAACAACATAAGATAAGATCAATGAGAAATACACAATCACAAGAGACAGATCATTTATCCTGGGAAACCCTCATGGGGCAGAAAGCCCAACAAAACTTTTTTAATATAGATAGCCAATACAATGCTAAGAGATAACTCAAACAAGTACATAATGTCCTCTCCCAAAGATGTGCCTCTCTCTCTCTCTCTCTCTTCTCCAACTACAGCTTCGAAACTTGTCTCTCAATGAACAAGTGAGTGTGTGTCTAAGTGAGGCGCTAGCCTCCTTATTTATACAAGACTGACACATGTGTGAGTGTCCTTTCACTGGCAGGGCCGAATTCTTCTTCTGGGTGGCTATAACCACCTTTATTATATTCCGGGGCCTCTTTGATATATTCCGGGGCTGACTTCTTCTTTTGCCTATTACAATTATGTTATGACCAATCCGCAAAAGGGGATTTGGTCCTTTTACAATAGCCGACATGATCAATCCACAATGGGGATTGATCCAATGAATAATATATCAAATAATAATAAGAATACACTTTACAGTTACATTATTTCAACAACCCTCACTGTTGGATCTGCGCTAACAAGCTTAAGATCTTGAGGCTCGAACTTGACAATGTCACCTCCCTTGGTTGTCTTCTTTTTTCCTTCTTAAGTCGCCATGATGTTGGTGTATGTTGATTTTCTTGTGAGAATGAGGTGAAAGGGATTTTTTGCAGGGTGAAAACACAACAATAGTAGATGCACAACAAAAGGGAAAAGCTAGGGTTTGTGCAAGCAAAGATTATGGATTTGTGTTTTAAGGAAAAATCTAGATCTTTGGGTTCATAAGAAAGGTATTCCTATTTAAACATCAACTAGGAACCCAAACCAAGCAGTTAGAGGACGCAATATGCAAAGAAGGAGGTGTGCAGAAAAATTGCGCAGCACTGGAAACACAACGTCCTATGCAGTTTGTCCGCAAAGAGATTTTAATGAGGGATTTGCGAGTTGCAAAAATGAAGAATGTTGCTTGGAAGGTTTGCTACATGAAGAATGAGGTAATTTGAATGCCGATATCAAATCAAACAACCAATAAAACCAATCATTTCCTTTTTGTACTTCTTTACTGAATTTCTGCAACATTGGGAAGTTGCGTAGAAACTTGTGCAATGCTCCAATCACTTGGTGATGTCACATACCACAAATGGATCTGACTTCATGAGATTTTTTGTACATGACATGAATGAATATAACTTACCATGATTGACTCACATGACCTCTCATTATGACTCTTTGATGACATGACAACCCATATCCCTTTAGGAAAAATTTGAACACCAAAGACAACATAACTTATTTGACATGACCTAAACTTTAATATAAGACCCTTTTCAAGCATTTTTATTGCTATTTAACAACAAAACCCATTGACTCGTAAAATCATTTTCACCTAAGACAGAGTGGCATGGTATTTATAAGACCAAGGCATGACCTTACCCTACAATACACATTGAACTCAACTTAGACTCTAACAACCTATTATAAGACACTAACACTCTCCATTTTAGCAGGGTGATAAAGTTCGGTTGGTGCATCAGGATTCTCTGTTATCCATTGGTCGATATAGCCCATCCTTTCCCAGATCATGCTAAATTGTGTCATATTTGCCTGTACATTACCATATTGATCTTTAATAGTAGCATTGACTTGATGGAAGAGTTGCGTATGTGCATACGTATCTATGATGGTTTCTTCCAGCTCTATCCTTACTTTCTCAGTGCTTTCCCTGAAGCTATGGACACTGCTCTCGTTTACCTTCATTCACAAGAGTTTATGTTCTAGTTCTTTGATTATGTCTTAATTATCCTAGTTCTCTTGGCATAACCTTCGAATATTGTCTTCATTAGCATTCATGAACGTAGTTCTAGCTGAGGCAATGTGATGTAGGAGCATCGCCAACAAGCGCAAGTGGAGGACAACTGGATATGCACCAGCGCACATTTTGAAGACGTTTTGAAATTTAAAAGATGAAACATTAATGTAATAGCCGGAAGGATGTAATTGTTCTTAAATGTTTTGGGGATTGTTATGCAGATCTTGAGCATTTCTCTCATCTGTCGGTTGGAGGCATTTAATGTAATAAATGTAAAGTAGTTGTAGTCTTTAATTTCAATAAGATAGCTTAGAGTAGTAGGAGGGAAAACTCAAGAAAAGATCCCTCGTATGTATTGTATTTATTCTCAATTGTAAGAGTAGAAGCTGTAGAGAAAGAGAGCATAGGAGAGCAGAGAAGAACAAAGATTGTAGAAGTTGTTTGAGTATATAGCTATTGCTATAGAAACCATGTACAACAACACTTGAATTAGTACAAGAAGGCTTTAATCCAATTTCATGGTGTTGTTATGGTTATTGTTTGCATATATTGAATGGTAGGTTTACAGTTTGCTTATATGCTCTGTTATGCATTTGTTTCAATGCTTTATGTGTATGATTTCATGTTGAATGTATGAAGTCTATGAGAGTTCAATTTCTTCTCATCCTGAGAATTCCTGCAAGGAGTGCAGTGAAGGTCCAAAAGGAGTGCGTTGAAGAGACTTTGAGTTTACCTCAGAAAAGATCAGGAGAGATAGAGTTGTTCTTGTACCCACAAAAGTGAAAGTATAGCACAGAGCCATGCAAGGTAGATAGAGTTGTTCTTATACCCACAGAAGTGCAAGTATAGCACAGAGCTGTGCAAGGTGTGTGCAGGCCAAGTCGAAGTCTTAGACTTTTCCAACCCAAGGAAGTGGTTTAAGAACTTCTGTCCCAAGGAGTGCATAGATTTGGAGTGTTTGGATAATCGAATACTATCGTGAAGGCCACAAGGAGTGCGCACAAGAATCCCTTAGAATCCTCGACTTTGCAGCAAGAATCAAGCTCAGGAGGGATAGAGAATTGGAAAGTCCAGAGGAAAGATGAGGGTCGAAGTCACCTCACAGAAATCAAGCTCATGAGGAAAGACGCCGAGTTATTTGGCGAGGAACTATTGAGAGCCTGAACGGACGGTGGAAATTATCGGAGGGAGAAGCACCGATTTTTCATGGACCGTCAAATCTAGTAGATCTACAGGAAGGATAAGGTCAAGTTTCTTTCAACACTTTCAAGGTCAAGAGAGATAGTTGCCGTTAGATCTAGAGGAGTGTGAGTCATTGATTGGGCACTCTGAAATATTGACATCTCAGGAGTCGGGAGAGTGGAGGAAATTGTTATTTGGAGGTCGCGAATCGCGAAATCCTGACATGATATGGACCCTCAAATAGTGGGAGGTTCAGGATCATTGATCCAAAGAGCGGTCATCATGGGTTCGGATATCGGGAAAAGGAAGAAAATCTACATCACTGATCCTCGACACGCGAGGTCCTGATGCGCTCGAATGTTGGGCCCCAGGTCGCAGCTGAGGGTCACATCAGGATAATTTAAGGAAGGATCTAGGAACCGTTAGCCCATTTTGGGGTTTCTAGAATTAGAGGAGTCGGGGTGACTCGCAACGAAAGTCCCGAAATCATGAAACCCAATGCACATTTTGGGGTTAAGTTTGTGGTCACGCTGATGGTCATGTGGAGTGGAGGCTCGTGTCTAGTTTATGTTCACGCAGGCGGAGAAAACCAAAGGAGACCCGTGGTTATATGTGTGAAGGGTTCCAGTGGGGACCAAGGAGCCATTTTGGCTCAGAAATAGGAAGATCCAAAAGACAGGGAGGTCAAGAAGACCCTGTTGAGGTGGGGGTCTACGTCAGTTGGTATCAAAGCCGAAAACTTTGTTTTCTGTAGAAGGAATATAGAGGACAGTTGTGATTGAATTCTGCGTGGACATATTGAAACAATGTCGCCAAGGATATGTCCAGAAAGAACTTTACCCGAGCCAACCGTGGAAAGGGAGATGAGGGAACTTCATGCTCGATTGTATGCCATGGAGACAACATAGAGGCGAACACCTGATACTGGAGATATCAGTGAGGCCGAAAGTGAGAACAGAGCTGGAGCCGAAGAAGAAGTTGTAGCCGAAGATGATGCAAAGGAATGTCTATTCAAAGCTGTTGCAAGAGTAGGTTTTAGATCAAAATAGGACATTCCGATGTATGAAGGTAACTTAGACGTTGAGGAGATACTATATTGGTTTAGAGCTCTAGATAAATACTTCGATTATGAGGATATCGAAGAAGATAAGAAAGTAAAGAAAATTGTTACTAGACTGAAAGGGCACGCAACACTGTGGTGGGATGAACTGCAGGATGACAGGCGTTGCAAAGGAAAACAAATAATTAAAAGCTGGGACAGGATGGTCGCCAAGATGAAATCAAAATTCATACCCAGAGATTACCAAATCAATCTGTTTTGAAGAATGCATAATTTGAGATAGAAAGGGATGAGAGTGAAGGAATACACTGAAGAGTTTTACAGGTTAAATATCAGAGCTGGTCATCGCGAGAGTGATGATGAAAAAGTCGCCAGATACATGAATGACCTGGGATATGAGATTCAGGATGAGATGAGCATGGTGAAAATAAATAATGTAGAAGATGCTTATCAGATTGCTTCAAAGGCAGAAGTGAAATTGGCTCGAAAGCAAGGTCAAAGGGGCAGAGTTAGAAGTCAGAGTAGAAGCAAATAAATTTCCCAGGATAGAGTACAAAACCCCAAGGATGAAGAAAATAAACCTCATAACCACCCAGAAAGGGGAGGAAGCTCACAAGGAGGACAATATGCCGATAGGAACACTTTTCCTTGAGAAAGAGGAAGAGGAAGAGGTAGAGGAGGTGAAATAAAGTGTTTTGTCTGCGGAAATATCAGACACAAATATTTTGAATGTCCCGATATAAAAAGAGATGGAGGAGGTGAAGCTTACATTTCAGAAGCGTAAAGGCAAAATGTTGAAGTAGAAGATGCAGAAGGTGGAAGATCCTTGATGATGAGGAAAATTCTCTTGAAGCCAGAGAAAGAGATGGAGAATCTAGTCCATAGGAACAACTTATTTAGGACTGCTTGCAAAACCAAATACAGGGTATGCAAGGTGATTGTTGACAGTGGAAGCACGGATAATCTAGTATCCACAGAGATGGTGAAAAAACTAGAATTGGAGATAGTTGCACATCCAAGCCCATACAAGGTTTCGTGGTTTCAAAAAGGACATCAGGTAACAGTCACTAAACATTGTTTAGTTGAATTTAATATAGGGGGATATAGAGATGAGATCTTATGTGATGTTATTCCCATGGATGTCTGTCATCTTTTGTTGGGGAGGCCGTGGAAATATGACATAAATGTTATTCATGACATAAGAAAGAACACATACACGTTGGAGAAGAATGGTAGGACGCATATGTTGCTGCCAATTGAAGACACGAAGGTGAAAGAAGAAACAAGCAATACTATACTTCTCATGAGTGGGAAGGAACTTCTGGATGAAGTCAAGAAATATGAAGAAATGCAGTTTGTTGTGGTGAGAAAACCTAGAGTCATCTTGACCAATACCTCAATAGATGATCTACCTAAGGAGATTCAGGAACTGCTGGAGATTTTTGTTGTTATGGTGGTGGAATATTTACCTTGTTCGTTGCCGCCCATTAGAAGTATAAGCCATCACATTGACCTTATACCAGGAGCGAGTTTACCAAACAAAGAAGCGTACAGACTGACACTGCAGGAGAATGAAGAAGTTAAGAAGCAATTCTAGGATTTGATGGACAAGGGGTTGATTAGAGAAAGATTGAGTCCATGCGCTATGCCAACAGTGTTAAGTCCAAAGAAGGATGATGGATGGAGAATGTGTACAGACTCGAGGGATATAAACAAAATCACCATCAGATATAAATTTCCTTTACCCAATATGGATGACTTGATGGATTGCTTGAGTGGAGCAAAGTTTTTCTCAAAAATTGATTTGAAAAGCGGATATCATTAGATTAGAATGAGGGGATGTGATGAATGGAAGAAAACATTCAAGACGAATTAAGAACTGTATGAATGGCTTGTCATGCCATTTGGCTTGATGAATGCACCAAGTACTTTTATGAGATTGATGAATGAAGTCTTGAAAGATTTCATTGGAAAATTTGTAATTGTATATCTTGATGATATACTGATCTTTAGTAAGACTGAGGAAGAACATTTGAGACATTTAACTCTAGTAATGAGGAGGTTGCAACAAGAGAAATTTATGATAAATCTGAAGAAGCCATGTTTCATGAATACAAAACTTATTTATTTAGGTTTCGTGATCTCTTCGAATGAGTTTAAGATGGATCCTGAAAAGGTAAAAGCAATCAAAAAGTGGTCGTCGCCAAGGAATATCTTTGAAGTTAGAAGCTTCCATGGACTAGCCAATTTTTATAGAAAGTTCATCAGGAATTTTAGTGGAATTTGTGCAACAATGATGGACATAGTCAAGAAAAGACATAAATATTTTCATTGGACAGAGGAAGCAGAGATAAGTTTCAAGTTGTTGAAGGAGAAGATAACCAGACAACCAGTTTTGGTTCTTCCAGATTTCAGTAAGACATTTCAAGTGAGATGTGACACAAGTGGATTTGCGATTGGAGAAGTCTTAAGTCAAGACAATAGACCAGTTGCATACTTCAGTGAGAAGCTGAACGATGCCAAAAGAAATTATTCCATGTATGATAAAGGGTTTTATGCAGTCATACAAGCGCTGAAGAAATGGAGGCACTACCTGGTTCCAAAAGAGTTTGTTTTGTATAGCGACAACCCGGCCTTACAGTTTATAACCAGACAGGAAAAAATGAACCAGAAACATGCAAAATGGGTTGAGTTTATGTAGAACTTTACTTTTGTTATAAAGCACATTTCTGGAAATGCTAACAAGGTTGTTGATGCATTGAGCAGGAAATGTTTGATTCTGCAGGAGTTTCGTGTGAAGACCTTAGGTTTTGATAGCCTTAAGGAAATATACAAAGATGATTCATATTTTAAGGACGCTTATGAAGCATGTGAGAATCTTGTTCTGAGAGATAGAAGCCAATGGATTGAATATTTAATTCAGGATGGACTGTTATTCAAAGGAAATCAGTTGTGTATTCCAAAGAGTTCTATGAGAGAAAACCCTTTGAAGGAAAAACATAGTGGGGGATTGGTTGGACATTTCAGCCATGATAAAAGATTTGCGCAACTGGAGAATTTGTATTATTGGCCAGGAATGAGGACAAATGTCAAGAAATTTGTCAACATATGTAGAATCTACCAGCACGCTAAGGGGAAAAGACAAAATACAGGGTTGTATCAACCATTGCCAATACCAGAGAGGTCGTGGGACGCAATAAGAATGGATTTTGTGTTCGGACTGCCAAGGACATAGAGAGTTTGTGATTCCATATTCGTGGTAGTCGACAGATTCTAAAAAATGACACATTTTATTCAATGTCAGAAAACCAGTGATGCAACACACATTGCAAACCTGTTTTTCAAAGAAGTTGTTCGACTTCATGGTTTACCCAAGAGTATTGTTTCAGACATAGATACCAAATTTGTTGTTCATTTCTGGAGGACACTATGGAAAAAGATGGGGACAAATTTATCTTTTAGCTCAGCATATCACCCTTAAAAA
Source organism: Picea engelmannii (assembly GCA_009831015.1). Taxonomy (NCBI): domain Eukaryota; kingdom Viridiplantae; phylum Streptophyta; class Pinopsida; order Pinales; family Pinaceae; genus Picea; species Picea engelmannii. Next base: position 535,324 of record ML778256.1, read on the forward strand.
GATGGATAGATTGAGGTAGCCAATCGAAGCTTGGGAGACTTATTGAGGAGTTTAGTAGTTGAACATCATAGTCAGTGGGATCAGATTCTTCCGCAAGTGGAATTTGCATATAATGACTCACCTAACCGGAGCACAAGACAAATCCCATTTCAAATAATTTATGGAATGCAACCAATTGGAGTATCAGAGTTGAGAGACTTAGAGCACAGTGAATTGAGAAGCGTTGGAGCGAAATATTTTGCAACAGGGATGCAAGAGCTCCACAGTAAGATTAAAGAACGGTTGCAGAGTTCCAACCAGGAATACAAGTGCAGAGAAGATCAACACAGGAGAGAGCTTCAATTTGAAGTGGGATATTTGGTCTTAGCACATCTAAGAAAAGAAAGGTTCCCAAGGGGAACATATAATAAGCTGAAGATGAAAAAGATAAGGCCGTGTAAGATTTTGAGAAAATTTGAGGCCAATGCTTATGAGATAGAATTGCCAGATGATGTGGGCATATCACCCATATTCAACGTAGAAGATCTGTATCCATACAAAGAATATGAAACAGATGGGAAAAAGAATCAGAAGGAAATTCAGTGGGTCAAGCAGATGCCTGTAGCTGAAATGCCACAGATGGAAAAGATCATTGATCAAAGAGTTGGTAAGAAGACATATTTTGAATATCTAATAAAATGGAAAGGACACCCAATTGAGGATGCCAATTGGGAAAGTGAAGAAGATATCCATAAACATGGACAAATGATGGAGGAGCTTATGGATAGGATTCCATGAATTTTTCAGCCAGAGGAGTATGATGCAGGAGCATTTCCAACAAGCCCAAGTGGAGGACAGTTGGATATGCCCCAACGTGCATTTTGAAGACATTTTGAAATTTAAAAGATGAAACATTAATGTCATAGCTGGAAGGATGTAATTGCTCTTAAATGTTTTGGAGATTGTAATGCAAATCTTGATCATTTCTCTCATCTACTGGTTGGAGGCATTTAATGTAATAAATGTAAAGTCGTTGCAGTATTTAATTTCGATAAGATAGCTTAGAGTAGTAGGAGGGAAAACTCAAGAAAAGCTCCCTTGTATGTATTGTATTTATTCTCAATTGTAAGAGTAGAAGTTGTAGAGCAAGAGAGAATAGGAGATCAGAGAAGAACAAATATTGTAGAAGTTGATTGAGCAGATAGTTGTTGCTATAGAAACCATGCACATAAGCACTTGAATTAATACAAGAAGGCTTTAATCCAATTTCATGGTGTTGTTATGGTTACTGTTTGCATCTATTGAATGGTAGGTTTACAGTTTTCTTATATGCTATGTTATGCATTTGTTTCAATGCTTTATGTGTATGATTTCATGTTGAATGTATGAAGTCTGTGAGAGTTCAATTTATTCTCGTCCTGAGAATTCCTGCAAGGAGTGCAGTGAAGGTCCGCAAGGAGTGTGTTGACGAGATTCTGAGTTTACCTCATAAAATTTTCAAGAGAGATAGAGTTGTTCTTGTACCCACATAAGTGAAAGTATAACACATATTCGTGCAAGGTAGATAGATTTGTTCTTGTACCCACATAAGTGAAAGTATAGCACAGAGCCATGCAAGGTAGATAGAGTTGTTCTTATACCCACAAAAGTGAAAGTATAGCATAGAGTCGTGCAAGGTGTGTGCAGGCCAGGTCGAAGTCTTAGACTTTTCCAACCCAAGGAAGCAGTTGAAGAACTTTTGTCACAAGGAGTGTGTAGAGTTGGAGTGTTTGGATAATCGAAGATTATCGTGAAGGCCACAAGGAGTGCACGCAAGAATCCCTTAGAATCCTCGAGTTTGTAGCAAGAATCAAGATCAGCAGGGATAGAGACTTGGATAGTCCAGAGGACAGATGAGGGTCGAAGTCACCTCACAGAAATCAAGCTCAGGAGGAAAGAAGTCGAGTTATTTGGCGAGGAACTATTGAGAGCCTGAATGGACGGTGGAAATTCTCGGAGGGAGAAGCACCAATTTTTCGTGGACCTTCAAATCAAGTAGATTTGTAGGAAGGATAAGGCTAAGTGTATTTCAACACTCAGAAGCTCAAGAGAGATAGCCGTCGTTAGATCTAGAGGAGCGTGAGATATTGATTGGGCACTCCGAAATATTGACATCTCGGGAGTCGAGAGAGTGGAGGAACTTGCTACTCGGAGGTCATGAATCATGAAATACCGACGGGATCTGGACCGTCAAATAGTGGGAGGTTTAGGACCATTGATCTAAAGAGTGGTCATCGCGGGTTTGAGTATTGAGAAAAGGAATAAAATCTGCATCACCGATCCCCGACACGTGAGGTCCCAACGCGCTTGAAGGTTGGGTCCCAGGTTGCAATCGAGGGTCACATCAAGAGAATTTAAGGGAGGAGATAGGAACCGTTAGCCCATTTCAGGGTTTCGGGAATCGGAGGAGTCAGGGTGACTCGCAACGAAAGTCCCAAAATCGTGAAACCCGATGCGCCTTTTGGGGTTAAGTCTGTGGTCATGTGGAGTGGAGGCTTGTGTCTAGCGCATGTTCGTGTGGGCAGAGAAAACCAAAGGAGAGCTATGATTATATATGTGAAGGATTCCAGTGGGGACCAAGGAGCCATTTTGGCTTGGAAATAGGAATATCCAAAAGACTAGGAGGTCAAGCAGACCCTGCTGAGGTGGGGGTCTATGTCACAATGGTCATTGAATTTTATCTTACATATCATGTTATGGGAACCTGCGTAAGGACTGAGACCAACATTCCTTCGGTTGTCAACACTTTATTTATTTCTCTTGCATGATCTTTCTAGCCTTGCTGTCATAAGTGAATCTCCTCAAATTGGGGACCTCACTCGGTTGAAATGGAGCCCAAATCCCTAGACCTAAACCATTGGATGGTGTTTGTGTGTGTGGTGCCTTCTATGGATACCTCTTGGGTGTCATTATCCATTGGTTGACTGTCATCATTCTCGGTCTCAACATATCTCTTTTGTCTCTCTTCTTCCATTGCCTTATCAGTCACTTTCTTGGTTTCGTTTTCCATTGCTTCTCTTGATTTTTTTGTTGTCTCTTTCTATTCAACTTCCCTTCGTGTTGTGGCCTTTGCTTCTCCTTTAACTTAGGCTACTGCTTCAACTCTGGATTTATCCTTTTCTGCTTCGATATTCGTCTTATTTTTGGCATCATCGTTCTTTTTCTCATAGAGTTTCTTCTTCTCTCCTTTTCTTATCGGTTGGAGTTTCTTCCTCTTCTATTGATCCTTAGTGCCTAGAGACAATGACAAACATGAGAGATGATCCTTTTGTTGCTTCCTCTTCTTCCTTCTTTCGATCTTATTCTCTTTCTCTTTCTTCATCTATGACCCTTCCTACGGGTTGTGTTATATTATTTGCATGAGTAGTAGTGTCTGCGTTGTGCCGAGAACGTAGGGGTTCGGGGGAAACGCCCCAAGATTTTTTTTTGCCTCGAGAAATGGGTCACATTTTTGGGTGGTTTTTCAGCACATGGTTTTTGTCAATGGTTTTCTATTTTTGGTTAAGGAATTAGGGTTGTTGACTAATCCAGGTCATTGAGTTGGGGTTTTGGATGTCGTTGGATCCTATATGTATATTGTATTGTAAACAATGTAATACTATGAATGGATATAGAATATGTTGGTTTTCCTGGTTTGTGTTTCAAGGGAAAAATATCTATGTAATGTTTGGATTTGCCATTGTATATTTTCTATTCTTTTACTGAAAATCTGTTTGCAGTAAATATTGTACAAGGTTAAAATCTACAATTTGGTATCAAAGCTTTGTTGTCTTTAGGGGGATGCCTTTGTGGTCAAGGGTTTGGCTCGGAACTGTGATAAGCCTTGTTACAGTGGGAGATCCATGGTATTGATTTTTTAGGTGAAAAGAAATGGCAAGCAATTCAAAGATGGAGAACGAGAAGTTTAATGGGAAAAGTTTTGAGCTGTGTAAGCTTAAGATGGAAAATCTATTGGTGGAAAGAGATTAGTAGATCGCGGTAGATCTAGGTACTGCACCTACAGGAACTTCAACAGATGACTAGAAAAAGTTGGATCAGAAGGCAAAGAGCACAATCCAACTGTGTCTCTTAGATTCAGTATTACTGAATGTGTCAGAGGAAGCTACAACCAAGGATTTATGGGATAAGTTGGGGAAGTTGTATCAGTCTAAGTCCCTAGTAAATAAACTATTCCTGAGAAAGAAGCTGTATAATGTGAGGATGAGAGATGGAGACTTGGTGGCAAAGCATTTGTACGCTTTCAATACTGTGGTGAGTAAGTTAATATCTGTTGAGATTAAAATTTCAGATGAAGATAAATGTACTAGTTTACTATGTTCTTTACTAGACTCATGGGATAGTCTGGTTGTGGCCATAGCTAGTAATACAACTTCCTTTAAGTTTGATGAAGTGGTCTCATCCTTGTTGTTGGAGGAGATGAGATGGAAGAATATGGAAGGACAGAGCACAAACACATTATTTGCAAGAGGACATTCCCAGGAAAGAAATAGATCTAAGTTCTCAAGTGGGAGATCTAAGTCTGAGGGTAGATCTAAATCTCCCATAAATTTTGTTAAGGTATGTTGGATATGTGGAAAAGAAGGGAACTACAAGAAGTAGTGTAAATCCAAAGTTGAGAAAAAGAAGGGATCTCAAGAATATCCTTCTAAAGAAGAAAAGACCTCCAAGGAAGAAGGAGGGGATGTGTACTTGGCTTCTTCAAGCACACATGCAGATCATGAGGAATGGTTGGTTGACTCAGGTACATCCTTTCATATGAATCAATAGAGGGAGTGGTTATGTGAATATGAAAGGTATGATGGAGGTAATTTTTTCTTAGGTGATGACTCGACAACCAAAATCATAGGTCGATGAAAATTCAAGTTGAGGATCATAGATGGAAGGATTAGAACACTACCTGATGTTCTGCACATCCCAGGTTTGGCCAAAAATTTGATTTCTGTAAGAAAATTGGATGATGCAGGGGTAAAAACAATATTTGAAAAGGAAACCTGCAGGATGGTTTGAGGAGCAATGGTGTTGTTGAAGGGAGTTTGGTTTTGAACTCTGTATAAGTTGCAAGAAAGCACTATTAGTGATGGGTGTAATAGTTCCAATGTTCTTGATATTGGAGTTGAAGAAGAAAGAACTCCTCCAGTCTTTGGAGAAAATGTTATGCCATGGCATCAAAGACTGGGCATATCGGAGAGAAGAGTCTTCGACTACTACACGATAAAGGTATGGTTGAAGGTATGTCTAACTTCTCTCTGGATTTTGATTTCTGTGAACATTGTGTATATGGGAAGAAAAATAGGGTAAGATTCCCTTCTAGTGCAACGAGGGCAGAAGGAATTTTACAGCTAGTTCATAGTGATGTTTTTGGACCTGTATCGGTCCCATCATTGGGAAAATCTATGTACTATGTCTCATTTATAGATGACTTCTTGAGGAATACTTGGATATATTTCCCCAGGAAGAAATCTAAAGTCTTTGATAGGTTTAAAGAGTTTGAGGCTTTTGTTGAGATTCAAATAGAGAAAAGAATTAAGGTGTTGAGGATTGATAATGACAAAGAGTTTTGTAGGAATGAATTTGAATAATTATGTAAGAAGTGTGGTATAGAAAGGTAGAAGACTACTCCATATACGCCTCAACAGAATGGAGTTGCAGAAAGGATGAACATGACACTGATGGAAAAATCAAGGTACATTCTCAGTGGTGTTGTGTTAGGACAAGAATTATGGGCAGAGGCAGTGGGTACTGCATGTTACCTAGTCAACAGATCACCCTCATCAGCATTGGATGACAAGACTCCACAAATGGTATGGACTGGTAATAAACCTTCTCTCACACATCTCAAGGTATTTGGCTGTGATGCATATGTTCAAGTTCTAAAGGAAAACATGAGCAAGCTAGATAAGAAGGCTGAAAAGTGTATCTTTATTGGATATATAGATGGTCTCAAAGGTTATAAGCTTTGGAACCCAGAAACTAAGAAGGTAGTGTATATCCGAGATGTGGTATTTAGAGAAATTAAGGATGTTGTTAAATAGGAAGTCCTACCAAGTAAGGAAGAACTAGAGAAAATAGAGTTTGATTTAAAGGATGATGAGTCAGACTCTACAGAAGAACATGAATCAAAAGAAGAAGATCCTCATACTCTAGTATCGAGGAGATCGGTTTGAGAAAGAAGGCTACCGAAAAGGTATACTCCATCTGATTTCCATTCAAATTTTGCTTTGTCTATTACTGATGATGATCCTAGAACTGTCAGGGAGGCAGTGGATTCAGAGGATGGAAATCTCCGGAAAAGGGCAATGGATGAAGAAATGGAATCTTTGGATAAGAATGAGGCTTGGGATCTAGTGGAGTTTCTGACTGGAATAAATTCCATTGGCAACAAATGGGTATTTAAAAAGAAGTTAAATGCCATAGGAAAAGTGGAGAAATATAAAGCTAGGTTAGTAGCATTCCCAGGTTGAGGGAATTGATTTTGGTGAGATTTTTTCTCTTGTTTCCAAGTTAACCTCTATAATATTTCTTTTATCTGTTGTTGCTGCATTTGATTTAGAAGTAGAACATATGGATGTGAAGACAAAATTCCTACATGGGGATCTGGAAGAAGAAATCTATATGAAGCAACCAAAAGGTTATGCTGTGAAGGGAAAGAAGGAGCTGGTATGCAAGCTGAAAAAGTCCCTATATGGTTTAAAACAATCACGAAGAATGAGGTATCAAAAATTTGATACTTATATGCTGGGACTTGGCTTCACAAGAAGCAAAGATGATCACTATGTGTATTTTAAATTAATTGGTGATCATTTGATTTATTTGGTCTTGTATGTGGATGACATGTTGCTGATAGGAAACAACAAGGAGATTATCCAAGATGTGAAAACTCGGTTGTCCTCTAAATTTGACATGAAGGATATCAGTGCTTGAAATTTTATTTTGGGCATGAATACATAATATGCTGGTTTTCTCGGTTTGGGTTTCCAGGGGAAAAATATCTGTGTAATGTTTGTATTTTCCATTGTATCTTTTCTGTTCTTTTACTGAAAATTTGTTTGCAGTAAATATTGTACAAGGTTAAAATCTACAGGTTGACCTCACCTCTGGAGCCCTACTTTGTTGAAGTGATCTTTTATGACATTCTTGGGGTCATGCCTTTGGAACTGCTCTTCCTAAAAAAGGTAAGACATGAGAGTGTTTACCTCTTCTTTGACTTGCTTGGTGTTTTCAAAGAAGTAGGTGCCTACATACATTTATAGTGGTGGCCATATTGATTTCTTACCTCGGTACAATATCCCCCCTACTCCATGGATTATGGTTTGATACACTTTCTTGGTGCAATAATTTATCAGACATGAACCAGGGAAGTAGATGATGGGCCTTCATAGTGTTGAACACCCTTATATAGGTGCCATGTTCCATGAGATACTAATTATCGATTCTTCTTATGATAGTTGCTTCCTTATCGATCATGCATGGGGCTATTGTGCAAAATATGAATTCGTATAAGTGAGCCAAGAAATGTTCACTTATCTTTTGATATTTTTATTGATACTTGTGCTCCCAATTTTTTTTTCAATATATGTGTATTGTTGGGTCCGAGGGATTCTATTTCCATCCCATCCTTGGGTAATGATGGGATACACACATAATGTACATTAGGTATGAGGACATATGAAAACTTGGGAAGGTACCAAGATGGGATTTCATGACCATGTTAAGAGACACTGTCATATTTACTAATAAAATGTCATCCAAATTGAACAATAGTCCCTCATCTACACAATAATAGATCAAATGCATGCATGATAGGGAGAACTGAGATGCATCTGGTTCACCATACAACCGGCACAATATAGAAACCATATATGGGTAGGGTCTCCTCAAGGTGATTTTGGGTTAACCTCCCTTGGGCCTGTGTTTGAACTGTTTATCAGGTTTGTACCTCTTGGGACATAGTTCTTTAGTTGTGTGTTGGAACTCTTCGAGAAGCTTATTATATAGCTTTCTTACTCCTTTGTCAAGGTGATAACATTTTTCCAGGTCCTTGAGTTGAAATGATGCTATGGCATCCCCTTTGGCATTGTGAATGCATTTACTTCCCATGTCAAGATGGTTTATGATCTAATTGATGACATCGACACAAGAGAAGAAAATACTACAGGTCGTCACTTTGAATATTCCAGATCTCCAGATATTTTTGAATATTTTCAGCTCATCTTGGTCTTCGACCTTGGTGGGGAAACTCAATTTCTTAAACATGTGATAAACATCACCCCACTTGAATGTCTCTCCCTCCTTTTCCAAGAGTTTGGATGTGTCATCATATGTGGCTCGAGCTACATATGGTTTGTTTTGGGTCTGTGGAAGGCTACAAGAGGCCTTGGTGATAGATTCCTTGCTTTCTGCTCTTTTGGAGCCATATCTAAACCTGCACGGAAAATGTGTGATTAGTGAAAAGAAAATCAAGCAACAAAAGGACTAGTGCGAACACATCTACTTCCTAGGTCAACATGTTTTATGATCCAACTGATGACATCAATACAATGAAAGACAATAACATAGGCTATGACTTTGAATTCCCAGATCTATTTTTGAATATTTTCAGCTCATCTTGGTCTTCAGCCTCGGTGGGGAAACTCGATTTCTTAAACATGTGATACACATCACCCCACTTGAGTGTCTCTCCCTCCTTTTCCAAGATTCTTAAGTTGTCAACGTATGTGGATCTAACTACATCTGGTTCATCTTGGGTCTTTGGACCACTGCCAGAGGCCTTGGTGATATATGCCTTGCTTTCTTCTCTTTTGGGAGCTATATATGAACTTGCATGAAAAAGGTGGGATTACTGTGAAGACAATTAAACAACAAAAGGATCATCTCCCATCTCCATCTTTGTGTTTGGGCACTTTGGATCGATAGAAGAAGAAGAAACACCAACCGATAAGAAAAGGAGAGAGAAGGAGAAAGTCTACAAGGAAAATAATGTTGATTCCAAGAAGAAGAGGGAGATTGAAGAATAAAAGGATAAATCCATAGCTAAAGAATCATCCTTAGCTGAAGCGGAAGAAAAGGCTACAACACAAAGGGAATCCAAATAGAAAGTGGCAACATAAAAAGAAACAACAAAAGCAAGAGAAGCAATAGAAAAGGAAACAAATGAAGCGACTGATAAGGCAACCAAAGAAGAGAGACAAAACAAATATGTTAAGATAGGGAATGATGACACTCAACCAATGGATACTAACACCCAAGAAGTATCCATAGAAGGAACCAACACACAAACACCATCCAATGGTTTAGGACTAGGGATTTGGGCTCCGTTTCAACCAAGTGAGGTCCCCAATTTGAGGAGCTTCACTTATAACAACAAGAAAGGAAAGATCATGCAAGAACAAGTAAATAAAGTGTCGAAAACCCAAAGAATGTCGATCTAAGTCCTTACCCAAGTTCCCATAACATGAGATATAAGAGAAAATCCAATAGCCACTGCCTCATTTGTGACTGCTTTCATGAACACTAATGAAGACAATATTCAAAGGGTATGCCAACCGAACCAAGAAAATGAAGCCAGAATCAAGGAACTAGAATATAAAATCTTGCGAATGAAGGTAGACGAGAGAAGTGTCAAGATATTTAGGAAAAGTGTTGAGAAAGTTAGGATAGAGCTGGAAGAAGCCATCATAGATATGTATGCACATATGCATCTCTTCCAACAAGCCACCACCACTATTATATATCAACATGGTTAGGTACAAGAAACACTGACACAATTTAGTATGATCCGAGAAAGGATGGGTTACATCAACCAATGGATCACAAAGAATCCTGATGCATCGACTAAGCTTTATATCCCCTCTAAAATGGAGAGGAAAATTAATATATGTTCATTAGAACACTTTCAATAGATTGGGAAAAGAGCTGATAAATAAATTATCAAATCAATGGAAATATGATCAAAACTACACAAGGACGCTCAAGAGTTAATTAAAGGTTGTCGACTTACTCCATTAGAAGAACTTGGGCATGACCTGGTCATGGAGGAGTTATTGGGAAAATTTCAAGACAACACTAACCATCGGTGAATAGTCACCAAATCAACCACCAAAGTGACCACAGACTAGATAGAGCAATATATTGTACATCTTGCCAGATTCCACAACATGATCCAAGAATTCATGGATACTTTGTCTACATATATGCAATTCATTGAAGACAACATAGCTATGCACGCTGCAACACTACATGAATTACTGTACCAAAGGATTATTTCTTTGTACGACAAACTAGAGGTGTGGACAATTTACATCAAGAACAAGAATCCTGAATAAGACAAAATAACAATCATAAATTTCTATTACCTATCTTCCATTTTGTATTTTTCTCAACCAACCCCTATTTTGTCCTGATTATGTACTCTTGTCACTGAGAAAAAGGGAACTGAATAGTTTGTAACAACTTCTTCAAGAGGAATGCAAAGGGTCACCTAGCAGTTACAAATAATTGTATAAAATAAAGAAGATGCCCAGAACGAACTTTCCCTCAGTGGGTTAACTCCATGACCCTAGTTATTAATTAGTTTTTGGATTAGAAGAGCTTAATTGAACCCACAAAAGCTCAAACTAATACCACTAAGGAGGTTCTCCCAGAATATGCTATGCATATTTGGGACTGTTGTCCAGACTTAGATAATGAGAAAGTAGAAGAAATATTTGTGGAAGATACACCAATAGTTAAAGCCACTCAAAGGAACTACAATTTATGCATCAAAGGTCCATCTCCTATCATCCCCTCTTCCAAAGATGACAATATCCCTCTTATGAAGATTAATCCTCCCCCATCTACCTCGAAACTAAACGTCCCAACCCAAGAAAAAATCAGTGGCAAATCATATAAGGTTGTTCCATCCAACACAAACAAACCAAGTCTTGGGTTCCTTTTGTCACAAGGGTGAGAAAAAGGAGGTCCCTTAAATATCTATTTAGGGTATCTAGAAATCACAACAAAGAGTTATTTGGTTGGTGGATCAACTTACATAAAGAAACAACAAATAAAAAACAACAAAATAAAACTAAACTAAGCATGTAACAAATGAAATAGATGCAAGAAAGAGACACAAGGAATAACTACCAAATGAAACTGATCTTTGAATTGATAACACCTTGGAGAAATATGGGAAATTATGAGTCCCCTCTTCCTCCTTGGAGTTGGGAAGGATCTTGAGTCCCCAAATACAAATCTTTCTCTCTTCTAACAATTTCTAAAAATGAAAATACAATGGTGAAGAATTGATGGTTGAACTTCTCAAGAGGAGAGAGGCACAACCATTTCTTTGAATGCTTAAAGAGTTCTAAGAGGAAGATGGATTCTCAAAGACAAATTGAACAACA
>ML778256.1:546822-571675 GCA_009831015.1 Picea engelmannii
AAAGATAGAGATAGATGGATATATAGGTGTGAAGTTCAGGAAATGCTCATGTTTCGAATTGATGTAATCATATTCTTTTGAATGCAAGACATGCTTCCAGTTTGATCTCTATTTCGTGTTAAGATTATGGTGTACTTGCTGAATGATGGAAGGGCCCCCATGCACTGATGCCAGTACACCTATGTGTTGTATATAGTAGGTAAAATTTGTCATTTGTACATTCATGTTATTTTTATGTTCTTTGCTTTAGTAGTTTATAATAAACAACTTCAATCCTCGCACATATTGTGTTGTGCCTCTAAGCTTACGAGCTCCTGGTTGACATTAAATCGTTGAGAATTTATGCGACACATTTTTCACTCAACAGCCACCACTCAAATAAAATCATGAGGAGAAGTTATCCCTAGCAATCATTCTCGCAGTTCAAAAGTTTTTCCACTACATCTTGCTTTGTACTACCAAAGTAGTTGCAGATTCCAACCCCATGCATTACCTCTTGAGTTGTCGCCGGATCAATGGAAAATTTTCTCACTGGATCGCTATTCTCCAAGAATACGACCTAGATTTTACCACCCCAAAGAGAAAAAAATCCCTTGTCCTCGCCAAACTCCATGTCAACTTTCTATCTAACTCTTCAGCCCCCCTGATCAATGAGGATTTCTTCGATGAGAATCTATTCCTCATCTCCTCCATAGACCCATGGTACGGTGATATTTTGGTCTACCTATGAACACAAAAATTCAGTTCACCTTTCTCGAGACGACCGCCATCATATCCGACACCAAGCCTCATGATACCTCCTCATCAGAGATGTTCTCTATTGTCGAGGCATCGACAAACTCCTTCGACGATGCCTCACCCTGGAAGAGGCTGAGACAGTTTTGAATGACTACCAAAGTGGCGCTTGCGGTGTTCACTTATATGGTACATCCTATTAACACACTAGGTTGTAGGGGGTCAAAAGATCTTTTGTTGATGTTTTGAGTCACAGGTTTCATAAAGTTTAGGTTTTAAAGTCATTAGGTGGTGTCCATAATTTTATTTTTGGTTCTATGAGAAAATAAAGCTATGTTTATCTTTAAGTCTAAGTTTGAAGTCTTGTGATGGTGATCATGTCAACACCTATATAGCCTTACAAGTCTCATTTTGTTTTCCTCATTATGATTATGACATGTCATACCTCCAGTCAACACTTGGTTCTATTTTTTGTCATTATCTTTAGGTACAAGTGTCAAGTCGAATTGGTTATGTGTATGCTGCCAGTGAACTAGGAGAATTCGTAGCGTACCTTCTGGTACAATTGGTTTCATGCTAATCATTACTTTGAAGATCTTTTCAAAAGGAAGATTATGATTATCAATGTATTCAATCTAACTTCCCTTTCAAGGATTTTTCTACCCAAATCTACAACATCCTTGAAATCTTGGATTCACCTCAAATCTGGCGCTGCAAACTTACCCATTCTTGGTGCTGCGAACTATATTGGATGAGGGTTGGAGGTTAGGCAGCTTGCAGGCATTTGGGTGAAAATATGAAATTACCATCATCAACCTCCTAGCAATTAGGTACTCCATGAGATTTTTTGTCTTTTTTGGAGGTCAGGAAAGAAGAGTGGCCACTTGTTTTCTCTTGTCGTTGTGAAATGTCACAGGCGCTGGGAATTGGCTGATAAGGGCGCTATGAACTCATTTCATGTAAATATTTGATCATAACTCCAAAATGGTGATGTGGGTTTCTCTGAATTTTTGTTTGGAGGATCATGATAATGTCATTCACTTGTTGTCCAAATTTCATCTTGACCCAATTTGGAATTCGAGAGATATAATTAAACCATCATTGCACTGCAACTGGCGCTACAAACTCTTTGTTTTGCATAGTTATTGGATATTCGCCTTGTTTGATTGTTTCCACCTATCAAGGAGGGTTCGAACGAATTCTCGGTGATCAGTTAGATGCTAAGGGACACCTGCACCTAAGATTTAGCTCCATTAAATACCTCATGCAATGAGTTGGAAACAATTTATTAATGACTTCCGACAACTTCCTAAAAATTAGCAGTTTGTTGGATTCTTGTCTCTTTGACTGTTGCCACCTATATCCAAGGCCTAGAATCTAATGGAAGAGATAGGTTTCGACCTCCTAAGTATATTTGGGATGTTATTTTTCTATAGAGGGGAGGGAGAGAAGCAGGGGGGTGGATTGATGATCCAAGAGAGGAGAAAGCTTGAGGATCAGTTCTAGTTGTTGATTTGTAAACCTGAGGGCCTATTTGTAACTAGCATTTTTTCCATTGAAGATTCCTGAGAATAGTTATATCAGATTGTGTTCTCTTTGTTGTTCATATGCATTTCTATCTTACTTGAATGAATTGTACTTTTTGAGGATCAATGGTTGTATTTGATTTATAGATTCCTGAGAAGCAAAGGGTTTGTTGTGATTGCCTATAAATCATTGTATTTATTCAAATTAGCTTTCCCATTTGTTTTGCAGAGAGGGTATCTATTCAATGGATGATCTAGTTTATGTTAACTTATCCTTTCTTCCATATGCCATCTTATAATCCATTTTTCTGATATTCTCTTCAATTTCCTTCTAACTTTGAGGTGTTTGTGTGACTCCATTGCCCAATGGTGTAGCCTACTAATATGTAGTTTGCTTCCCTCCCTTTCTTTCTTGTTCATTCGTGTTGATCCACACTTTTATATTGATTTAATTTTTCAGGTTTGAATGGATGTGTAGAGGCTCATACTTTTAGATTGTTTATGCAACAATAATATATTTTTGGTTGTATGTACCAAGACTTTGGATCTTTTGGATAATAGAAGTATTTTTTCTTTCTTTCCATCTTGTTTCTGTCTAGATTCTGGTTACAATCTATTGAAGGTTTCAGTAGACTAACTTGTAGCTTTATTACAATTGATGATTAGTTGTGGAATTTTGTAAATCTATCATAGTTTTATTCCTTTGATTATAACAAGTTCTTGTTTTCAGAGGTTCATTCTTACATGTGTGTCACTACCTGCTCATTTTATTATCTAAAGCCTTGACCAAAGTTATTCAAAACCCCATTTTCTTGTATGTATTTCATGGAGTAAACTTTGAATGACATCACCTTAAGATTCCTTCATCCATTTGTTATCTCTTTTATAAATCTGTATTTTATACTTTGATAGGTATTGGGCTTACACTCTTAGTAGTCAAAGTGTGACTCCCACGTGCTAACACATCCACTACCCAAAATATTATTCGAGTGGGCTATTTTTTTCCCACGTTGTTTGATGACTACATTCACGCAGTTAAGCGGTGCAACAAATGTCAGTTATATGCACATAAGGCTAGGGAACCCCCTACCCTCTTACACCCAATCATCACAACTAGCCCCTTCTGCAAATGGGGCATTGATTTCATGACATGTAACCCTCCATCTAGAAACATATGAAATTACAATGTAGTATTCATTTAATAATTCAGCAAGTGGGTTGAATATATGCCCACATTCAATAATACGACCGACACAACGACGCGTTTTGCTTCAACCATGTCATTTCTTGATTCTAGGTCCCCCTACAACTAGTCTCTGACCACGATAAGCACTTCGAAAATGAATTCTTCATGGAGCTATCATCCAAATTAGGATTCACCCATGAGTTCGCCTCACCATGTTACCCACAATCCAATGGGAAAGTCGAGGTCATCGACAACGTTCTCAAAACTATGCTTCAACGTATGATTGATAAACACAAGACCAATTGGAATCATATTATTTTTCCAACTTTATGGGTATATTCGACCACTATCAAAATGTCCATCGATTTCACGCCCTTCCACTTAGTCCGCAACATTGAATCTGTACTCCCCATTGAGTGTGAAATCCCAACACTACGCACTGCGATCAGGCTCTTTCCCAACACACTTCCACTTGAGCAACGGTTTTTTGCCCTCTAATCCCTCAATGAAGATCGACATGCCTCATTACAAAAAAATGAAGCATCCAAAAAGAAAACCAAATCCACCTTTGATTGCCAAGTTAACCTTCAATCATTTATCAAAGGCCTTGTGTTGGCCTATGATATCTCCCATGATACCCTCGGCTACAAAAAATTTGAATCCCTATGGTGAGAACCCTATGTCATCCAGCATTGCCTTACTAAGGGTGCCTACATCTTAGGCCATCCTGAAGGTGCCACCCTCAAGGACACGGTCAATGGGTTATACTTGAAAAAGTTCTACCCCTAATCGTAACCATTTTTACCTTAGGTTTTCCTTACTTTCCTAGTTGTTTTTAGTCTTTTTTTAATTTTATCTCTCTCACTATGCAAGACTAATCCAATTTCCTTGTGTCAACAGATGAATTCTCCATTCACTTGTCACATCAGGTACGTGGACGGAGCCAGCCGTTGGACTTGGAATCTTGCTTCGACAGCTTGGGCCATTTACACCCTCGATCATGAGTTGCTCCATACCAGCGACATGTGCCTCAGTCCTACCACCAATAACCAAGCAGAATATGTTGTCGGCATTGATATCCTCTCTGAGGCTAGTCACCTTCATATTCATCACCTTAGTGTTATATTAGATTTTCATCTCATCGTCCATCAACACAATAAAGTGTATCTTGTTTGTGATCCATGTCTATACCGCAAGTACCTGCAAGACAAACTTCTGTTACGAAATTTTGAGTCCATCAAATGGCATATCACATGGGAAATAAAGTACTAGATTGGCATTTATCGCATTAACATACATGCCACATTCATCCATCAGAAAATAAAACAAGAACACATAACATATCATACAAAACACATATCAAATACATACACACATGTCTCAAAAGGTCTACTCATATATATATAGATCGTTCATGTGTTTGATACAAAAATAAGTACACATACAACGCGCCTTAGCTCCATGGCTAGGCCCTCTCATCACATCTATACAAAAGGGGATTTCAAACGAATCTTACATAGTGAAAAATTAGGCCCAACCTGTATACGGTCCTCCTACCACCTAGGGTGACCCTAACTGCGATACATCATCACCATCTAGTGGCGATCCCCCAGGCATAATATCCAAAGCATGGATCATCCCTGTCATATCCGTACCCACAACCGATGCATGTTGAATCAACGACCGCCAACATAGGTCCCCACCAATGCACAACGCTAGGAAACCCTCATCCTAGATCCGAAACCATAATTACTCAAACACTTCATCCAAAACACCCTAAAAAATCCTCCTCATCTCCTCCATATCTCGGTCATGTGATATGATCTCAGCTCTTCCATGGCCCTCTACTGGGCCTACCCCCACTGCATGTGACAGGCCTACCCCCAGATCATCATACCGACAATGCCTCCTGGCCCTCCCCTCCTCTTCCTGCTCATCTGCCAACCCCTGAGAAACATCCATCTCACGGCCACTGGGTCCCACATATGCATCACCAAACCAACAAAGATGTATCCTTACTATCAATATAAACATATATAAACTCAACAACAAAGTAAAAATACAAAATTACACAATTCTCACCTATGTCATCCTAGTCCTCCCCGGGCAACAGGCGCATGTTTGGATGGTGTTGAAAATCAATCCCATGTTATGGGAACTTATAGAATACCTAAGGGGTCTACCACCAAACCCGCTCGAACATAGGGTTAAAGTAGTATCCCATGACACCTCCCCTCTGAAAAGGCAACAACTATGCCCACCTCAACAATCTAGGATCTTGCATTGCCGACAACTCCAAAACAACCCGAGGGCATAGAAATACTACCCTCTCAAACATAAATGCACACAAGACCGAGCCAAAGTAAAACTTGCCACCTCTAGCTACTACACATTGGTCCAACTATGCCACCATGCAGGTTTGCATCTACTAGTCCCAAGCGAGCATCTGTCATTTATGGCCTGCTCTGCAACAACCATGTGCGCAATGAAAATGTGCTATGTCCCCAGTGGCCTATAGATTTGGACCACCATCGCACAAAACACCCGTACCTATAGAGAATAAATGGAGTTGATGTTGATAGATCCACCACTCATCATTGTCTTCCCTGAGCAGTATTTTCCAACCAGTGCTCCCCCCATCACCCCAGTCGACATCTGTGGTTGTTCTGCCAAAGCAGCCCCCTGAAACGAGAGCCCAGTAATAAAGTAGATTTCAATATCTGCAGTAATATGAAAATCTCTCCCACACACCGAGAAACATTGTCGATCTAGCTGCCACATCCGCACTATGAAATCTAGAAGCGACTCCTGAGTCTGGATCAATGAACAATAAAAAAAGTGCAGCAAGCCAACCCTGGCCAAATTCAACTAGATCCATGCATCTTCCCCCACCTCCCTCCTAAGAGACTCCCAATCTCTCACCCTTCACTGTATTGGCATCCTCTCTCTCTCTGACTGGTAACATGCATCCATGAAAACATGTGCTATGTTAACTTATCATCATGACAAACTCCAATCAAGCAACACAAACACATTGTTTTCATTGCCCGATTGTTCCCATAACAGTCATGCACATCAGCGTGATTGTTCCACTTACATTCACACACACCTGCGTGACTATTCACCAAACAATCGTGCAGTTCTCACATGCCTATGTGCATGAATGTCTATTTGATAGGCATGCACATTTGCACAACTTTTATTCTTACAGTCGTGCACATTCTTGTTACTCAAACATTCGCACCCATGGTCAACATCCCTCTATGCGGCTGGAAATCAAACTTCATGCACATATGTGTAAGTTCCATTGATAGATTCACACAATGCATGTGGCTCTATCAATTAAACCCACACAAATATGTGTGGGGATCACCAGATCTCTTGTGCGGACCCACTACCCCACCTAAACAAATGGTGGTATGACCCTCTATACAGCCCCCTACCCTCCTAAAAACATGCCTACATTATGCAGGAGGTTTTGACAGCTTACCTAGATCTCTTGCCACTCGAAATGAACTTGTATGCTCTCCCATGGATTAGAAATTTCTATGTAGATATCTCTCATACCTCCACAACCGCAAGTACAAATGAGGTGGCTATGTGGGCCCTACGCCCATATATAAATGATTTTTCCAAACATCCCCACTTCCATTCTGGAGCATTCGAGATTTGTTTCTCACACCATTTCCACCTACGGGATTCAGAATCCCTCACTTTCACAATGGTACTCTCAGATACTCATTTCATTATGGATCCCCGGGAACTCCTTTTTGGCACCCCAGACACAGGTGCACATCACTTTCCTGCATTTCATTATCAAGCAACTGTTATATATTTTTTATTTTCAGATATGTTTCACATCAAGTATTTGGTTTGAATGTGTAGGTCCTCATCTGCGGCCCCCTTCACACCATTCATTATGGAATCCCTTGGCTCCTCCAAGTATATATTCTAGACTATAAAAAAATTCAACCCTCTTCTCATAGTTTCATTCTCCAATCATACCCCCTGACATTTATCCTCAGGATCCTCACACCCGACTCTATGTTACCATCACCTCCATTGGGTTCAAGTACCCTCATCCGGTAACACTCTCACCTCCATGAGTTGTCCCACGTATCATTTCCCCTTGGCATATTGACACTCGTTGTTCTATCCATTACTCGGGAGTCCCAGTAGTGTTACTGCCCAAAGAGAGAACCTCATACTTCTTCCTCCTCATCATGCTAACCACCCTATTATGGACTCTGACATCATGTTTTTGGTTACATTAAATGCACCTCCACATTATCATTTAACCCTCCATATCATCCAACATCAATTTCCCATCTTCAATTTCACCCTCCATTCATCTACCTAGTATAGAAACTGACCCATGGATCCCCCACCCTTCATCAGTCACATCCTAGATACTTGCGCCCTCACCGGCCAAGCCATACTTCATTGGGGCACCCATTTATGTACATGTACTATCAACCCAATTATTTTTTCATTTGGTAATTGTATAAAGCATCTTTCAATTCCATCGAGTACAGTATATTTTTTTCATCACAGCCGATCATGTTTTTTTCCTTGGCACACAACAATCCATGTTGCCCTTGGTTGGGGCATTTCACTTTCATCTCCACCTCTGCAAGATATTTGTACCCTGGCCAAAATTTTGACCATTACATACACCCACATCCCACATCACTCTATTTTGACCTATATTACATATCCTCACAGTATCACCCATTAAGCATAGTTTTACCTCATATCTAGTCATCCCCCTGACACCAAATCATGTTTTACGGTTGTTTCCACCCATCAACAACCCCAACCAAGGGAAGTTCTGGAAATTCCTAGATTCCATCCATCATTCATTATTATCATCCCATTCACTTTCCCCAATACAGTTTCTAACAAAATTTTGATCAAATGATGTCACGAAGCCCTTTGCTTCTTATAGTTTCACCTCCTTCCCTGTCGACATCAACACAAGGTTCCAGGAAAAGGGCAGTATCTTGGCTCTCATCTTAGTAAGTAATGAGTAATCTCAGATGGAACAGAAAGAGTCCTTATTGTTTTTTTATGCCATTGACCTCCATAACATTCGACTACAACAAAGATTCATGTTACGGTGGGTCTTACTATGTGACCGTTGCAGCTTCCAGTCACAGTTGGAGACCTCTGAATTAGATAGGCCATCAATTCCTATGAGTTGTTCACACCTCAATTCAGAGCCAGTTCAGTCATCCAAACCGTCATCTATTTTTTTTTATGCCCTCGAGGGAACTGAATATATCTACTCAATCAGTTGTTTCAGTTATTGTTACCCCTATATGGTTTCATGACACAAGCATGGGGCATGCCCGCCTCATTTGTACAAACTTTTATTTATTTTTGGAGAATACCTGATACAGATATTTTTGTCCCCTCTCCCTCCAACGGATTTCTCTCATTGTCCCTCACTACAAAGTTCTCTCATGCTTCTATAAAATGACATCATCACCAAAAGAAACAATTATGTATTTTGGCTATACGTATGTTCCTAACCTCACACATCAGGGGGCATCTGTTATTACCGAAAAAATTCTCACCACAAACACAAGCAATGGATGGAGAAACAGTCAACACAAGCACAACATACTACCAATAATTATGGAAGGATTACACTTAGTTTGGAAATATAAGTACAAAACTATGCAAAAGTGCTTCTGAAGTTCCACGTGCATTAATCACTCTCAGCGCACACACATCTGCCTAGGATAACATGGCGTACAATGCACACAGTTTGTGGATTGCGTGATTGACAGACGAAAAACCTGCGCAGATGCAGAAACAATGCATTGATGATTTTGTTTAGGCCTCAACCACTTATGGGATGGAGTGGATCTCCCCCATACCCAAAATCACCCCCAAATTTTTCCTTGTGATCACTGAAAGAGATGGGAGGTACCTCCAAACACCTCTCATTCACATTGGAAACTAGTTTGGAAAAAATTTAGCATCCTCCTATAAATAAAGGGTCGTTGTATATAAAAAAGAAGAAGTAATTTGAGTATTATTATGTTGTTCAATTTGTCTTTGAGAATCCATCTTCCTCTTAGAACTCTTTAAGCATTCAAAGAAATGGTTGTGCCTCTCTCCTCTTGAGAAGTTCAACCATCAATTCTTCACCATTGTATTTTCATTTTTAGAAATTGTTAGAAGAGAGAAAGATTTGTATTTGGGGACTCAAGATCCTTCCCAACTCCAAGGAGGAAGAGGGGACTCATAATTTCCCATATTTCTCCAAGGTGTTATCAATTCAAAGATCAGTTTCATTTGGTAGTTATTCCTTGTGTCTCTTTCTTGCATCTATTTCATTTGTTACATGCTTAGTTTAGTTTTATTTTGTTGTTTTTTATTTGTTGTTTCTTTATGTAAGTTGATCCACCAACCAAATAACTCTTTGTTGTGATTTCTAGATACCCTAAATAGATATTTAAGGGACCTCCTTTTTCTCACCCTTGTGACAAAAGGAACCCAAGACTTGGTTTGTTTGTGTTGGATGGAACAACCTTATATGATTTGCCACTGATTTTTTCTTGGGTTGGGACGTTTAGTTTCGAGGTAGATGGGGGAGGATTAATCTTCATAAGAGGGATATTGTCATCTTTGGAAGAGGGGATGATAGGAGATGGACCTTTGATGCATAAATTGTAGTTCCTTTGAGTGGCTTTAACTATTGGTGTATCTTCCACAAATATTTCTTCTACTTTCTCATTATCTAAGTCTGGACAACAGTCCCAAATATGCATAGCATATTCTGGGAGAACCTCCTTAGTGGTATTAGTTTGAGCTTTTGTGGGTTCAATTAAGCTCTTCTAATCCAAAAACTAATTAATAACTAGGGTCATGGAGTTAACCCACTGAGGGAAAGTTCGTTCTGGGCATCTTCTTTATTTTATACAATTATTTGTAACTGCTAGGTGACCCTTTGCATTCCTCTTGAAGAAGTTGTTACAAACTATTCAGTTCCCTTTTTCTCAGTGACAAGAGTACATAATCAGGACAAAATAGGGGTTGGTTGAGAAAAATACAAAATGGAAGATAGGTAATAGAAATTTATGATTGTTATTTTGTCTTATTCAGGATTCTTGTTCTTGATGTAAATTGTCCACACCTCTAGTTTGTCGTACAAAGAAATAATCCTTTGGTACAGTAATTCATGTAGTGTTGCAGCGTGCATAGCTATGTTGTCTTCAATGAATTGCATATATGTAGACAAAGTATCCATGAATTCTTGGATCATGTTGTGGAATCTGGCAAGATGTACAATATATTGCTCTATCTAGTCTGTGGTCACTTTGGTGGTTGATTTGGTGACTATTCACCGATGGTTAGTGTTGTCTTGAAATTTTCCCAATAACTCCTCCATGACCAGGTCATGCCCAAGTTCTTCTAATGGAGTAAGTCGACAACCTTTAATTAACTCTTGAGCGTCCTTGTGTAGTTTTGATCATATTTCCATTGATTTGATAATTTATTTATCAGCTCTTTTCCCAATCTATTGAAAGTGTTCTAATGAACATATATTAATTTTCCTCTCCATTTTAGAGGGGATATAAAGCTTAGTCGATGCATCAGGATTCTTTGTGATCCATTGGTTGATGTAACCCATCCTTTCTCGGATCATACTAAATTGTGTCAGTGTTTCTTGTACCTAACCATGTTGATATATAATAGTGGTGGTGGCTTGTTGGAAGAGATGCATATGTGCATACATATCTATGATGGCTTCTTCCAGCTCTATCCTAACTTTCTCAACACTTTTCCTAAATATCTTGACACTTCTCTCGTCTACCTTCATTCGCAAGATTTTATATTCTAGTTCCTTGATTCTGGCTTCATTTTCTTGGTTCGGTTGGCATACCCTTTGAATATTGTCTTCATTAGTGTTCATGAAAGCAGTCACAAATGAGGCAGTGGCTATTGGATTTTCTCTTATATCTCATGTTATGGGAACTTGGGTAAGGACTTAGATCGACATTCTTTGGGTTTTCGACACTTTATTTACTTGTTCTTGCATGATCTTTCCTTTCTTGTTGTTATAAGTGAAGCTCCTCAAATTGGGGACCTCACTTGGTTGAAACGGAGCCCAAATCCCTAGTCCTAAACCATTGGATGGTGTTTGTGTGTTGGTTCCTTCTATGGATACTTCTTGGGTGTTAGTATCCATTGGTTGAGTGTCATCATTCCCTATCTTAACATATTTGTTTTGTCTCTCTTCTTTGGTTGCCTTATCAGTCGCTTCATTTGTTTCCTTTTCTATTGCTTCTCTTGCTTTTGTTGTTTCTTTTTATGTTGCCACTTTCTATTTGGATTCCCTTTGTGTTGTAGCCTTTTCTTCCGCTTCAGCTAAGGATGATTCTTTAGCTATGGATTTATCCTTTTATTCTTCAATCTCCCTCTTCTTCTTGGAATCAACATTATTTTCCTTGTAGACTTTCTCCTTCTCTCTCCTTTTCTTATCGGTTGGTGTTTCTTCTTCTTCTATCGATCCAAAGTGCCCAAACACAAAGATGGAGATGGGAGATGATCCTTTTGTTGTTTAATTGTCTTCACAGTAATCCCACCTTTTTCATGCAAGTTCATATATAGCTCCCAAAAGAGAAGAAAGCAAGGCATATATCACCAAGGCCTCTGGCAGTGGTCCAAAGACCCAAGATGAACCAGATGTAGTTAGATCCACATACGTTGACAACTTAAGAATCTTGGAAAAGGAGGGAGAGACACTCAAGTGGGGTGATGTGTATCACATGTTTAAGAAATCGAGTTTCCCCACCGAGGCTGAAGACCAAGATGAGCTGAAAATATTCAAAAATAGATCTGGGAATTCAAAGTCATAGCCTATGTTATTGTCTTTCATTGTATTGATGTCATCAGTTGGATCATAAAACATGTTGACCTAGGAAGTAGATGTGTTCGCACTAGTCCTTTTGTTGCTTGATTTTCTTTTCACTAATCACACATTTTCCGTGCAGGTTTAGATATGGCTCCAAAAGAGCAGAAAGCAAGGAATCTATCACCAAGGCCTCTTGTAGCCTTCCACAGACCCAAAACAAACCATATGTAGCTCGAGCCACATATGATGACACATCCAAACTCTTGGAAAAGGAGGGAGAGACATTCAAGTGGGGTGATGTTTATCACATGTTTAAGAAATTGAGTTTCCCCACCAAGGTCGAAGACCAAGATGAGCTGAAAATATTCAAAAATATCTGGAGATCTGGAATATTCAAAGTGACGACCTGTAGTATTTTCTTCTCTTGTGTCGATGTCATCAATTAGATCATAAACCATCTTGACATGGGAAGTAAATGCATTCACAATGCCAAAGGGGATGCCATAGCATCATTTCAACTCAAGGACCTGGAAAAATGTTATCACCTTGACAAAGGAGTAAGAAAGCTATATAATAAGCTTCTCGAAGAGTTCCAACACACAACTAAAGAACTATGTCCCAAGAGGTACAAACCTGATAAACAGTTCAAACACAGGCCCAAGGGAGGTTAACCCAAAATCACCTTGAGGAGACCCTACCCATATATGGTTTCTATATTGTGCCGGTTGTATGGTGAACCAGATGCATCTCAGTTCTCCCTATCATGCATGCATTTGATCTATTATTGTGTAGATGAGGGACTATTGTTCAATTTGGATGACATTTTATTAGTAAATATGACAGTGTCTCTTAACATGGTCATGAAATCCCATCTTGGTACCTTCCCAAGTTTTCATATGTCCTCATACCTAATGTACATTATGTGTGTATCCCATCATTACCCAAGGATGGGATGGAAATAGAATCCCTCGGACCCAACAATACACATATATTGAAAAAAAAATTGGGAGCACAAGTATCAATAAAAATATCAAAAGATAAGTGAACATTTCTTGGCTCACTTATACGAATTCATATTTTGCACAATAGCCCCATGCATGATCGATAAGGAAGCAACTATCATAAGAAGAATCGATAATTAGTATCTCATGGAACATGGCACCTATATAAGGGTGTTCAACACTATGAAGGCCCATCATCTACTTCCCTGGTTCATGTCTGATAAATTATTGCACCAAGAAAGTGTATCAAACCATAATCCATGGAGTAGGGGGGATATTGTACCGAGGTAAGAAATCAATATGGCCACCACTATAAATGTATGTAGGCACCTACTTCTTTGAAAACACCAAGCAAGTCAAAGAAGAGGTAAACACTCTCATGTCTTACCTTTTTTAGGAAGAGCAGTTCCAAAGGCATGACCCCAAGAATGTCATAAAAGATCACTTCAACAAAGTAGGGCTCCAGAGGTGAGGTCAACCTGTAGATTTTAACCTTGTACAATATTTACTGCAAACAAATTTTCAGTAAAAGAACAGAAAAGATACAATGGAAAATACAAACATTACACAGATATTTTTCCCCTGGAAACCCAAACCGAGAAAACCAGCATATTATGTATTCATGCCCAAAATAAAATTTCAAGCACTGATATCCTTCATGTCAAATTTAGAGGACAACCGAGTTTTCACATCTTGGATAATCTCCTTGTTGTTTCCTATCAGCAACATGTCATCCACATACAAGACCAAATAAATCAAATGATCACCAATTAATTTAAAATACACATAGTGATCATCTTTGCTTCTTGTGAAGCCAAGTCCCAGCATATAAGTATCAAATTTTTGATACCTCATTCTTCGTGATTGTTTTAAACCATATAGGGACTTTTTCAGCTTGCATACCAGCTCCTTCTTTCCCTTCACAGCATAACCTTTTGGTTGCTTCATATAGATTTCTTCTTCCAGATCCCCATGTAGGAATTTTGTCTTCACATCCATATGTTCTACTTCTAAATCAAATGCAGCAACAACAGATAAAAGAAATATTATAGAGGTTAACTTGGAAACAAGAGAAAAAATCTCACCAAAATCAATTCCCTCAACCTGGGAATGCTACTAACCTAGCTTTATATTTCTCCACTTTTCCTATGGCATTTAACTTCTTTTTAAATACCCATTTGTTGCCAATGGAATTTATTCCAGTCAGAAACTCCACTAGATCCCAAGCCTCATTCTTATCCAAAGATTCCATTTCTTCATCCATTGCCCTTTTCCGGAGATTTCCATCCTCTGAATCCACTGCCTCCCTGACAGTTCTAGGATCATCATCAGTAATAGACAAAGCAAAATTTGAATGGAAATCAGATGGAGTATACCTTTTCGGTAGCCTTCTTTCTCAAACCGATCTCCTCGATACTAGAGTATGAGGATCTTCTTCTTTTGATTCATGTTCTTCTGTAGAGTCTGACTCATCATCCTTTAAATCAAACTCTATTTTCTCTAGTTCTTCCTTACTTGGTAGGACTTCCTATTTAACAACATCCTTAATTTCTCTAAATACCACATCTCGGATATACACTACCTTCTTAGTTTCTGGGTTCCAAAGCTTATAACCTTTGAGACCATCTATATATCCAATAAAGATACACTTTTCAGCCTTCTTATCTAGCTTGCTCATGTTTTCCTTTAGAACTTGAACATATGCATCACAGCCAAATACCTTGAGATGTGTGAGAGAAGGTTTATTACCAGTCCATACCATTTGTGGAGTCTTGTCATCCAATGCTGATGAGGGTGATCTGTTGACTAGGTAACATGCAGTACCCACTGCCTCTGCCCATAATTCTTGTCCTAACACAACACCACTGAGAATGTACCTTGATTTTTCCATCAGTGTCATGTTCATCCTTTCTGCAACTCCATTCTGTTGAGGCGTATATGGAGTAGTCTTCTACCTTTCTATACCACACTTCTTACATAATTATTCAAATTCATTCCTACAAAACTCTTTGTCATTATCAATCCTCAACACCTTAATTCTTTTCTCTATTTGAATCTCAACAAAAGCCTCAAACTCTTTAAACCTATCAAAGACTTTAGATTTCTTCCTGGGGAAATATATCCAAGTATTCCTCAAGAAGTCATCTATAAATGAGACATAGTACATAGATTTTCCCAATGATGGGACCGATACAGGTCCAAAAACATCACTATGAACTAGCTGTAAAATTCCTTCTGCCCTCGTTGCACTAGAAGGGAATCTTACCCTATTTTTCTTCCCATATACACAATGTTCACAGAAATCAAAATCCAGAGAGAAGTTAGACATACCTTCAACCATACCTTTATCGTGTAGTAGTCGAAGACTCTTCTCTCCGATATGCCCAGTCTTTGATGCCATGGCATAACATTTTCTCCAAAGACTGGAGGAGTTCTTTCTTCTTCAACTCCAATATCAAGAACATTGGAACTATTACACCCATCACTAATAGTGCTTTCTTGCAACTTATACAGAGTTCAAAACCAAACTCCCTTCAACAACACCATTGCTCCTCAAACCATCCTGCAGGTTTCCTTTTCAAATATTGTTTTTACCCCTGCATCATCCAATTTTCTTACAGAAATCAAATTTTTGGCCAAACCTGGGATGTGCAGAACATCAGGTAGTGTTCTAATCCTTCCATCTATGATCCTCAACTTGAATTTTCATCGACCTATGATTTTGGTTGTCGAGTCATCACCTAAGAAAAAATTACCTCCATCATACCTTTCATATTCACATAACCACTCCCTCTATTGATTCATATGAAAGGATGTACCTGAGTCAACCAACCATTCCTCATGATCTGCATGTGTGCTTGAAGAAGCCAAGTACACATCCCCTCCTTCTTCCTTGGAGGTCTTTTCTTCTTTAGAAGGATATTCTTGAGATCCCTTCTTTTTCTCAACTTTGGATTTACACTACTTCTTGTAGTTCCCTTCTTTTCCACATATCCAACATACCTTAACAAAATTTATGGGAGATTTAGATCTACCCTCAGACTTAGATCTCCCACTTGAGAACTTAGATCTATTTCTTTCCTGGGAATGTCCTCTTGCAAATAATGTGTTTGTGCTCTGTCCTTCCATATTCTTCCATCTCATCTCCTCCAACAACAAGGATGAGACCACTTCATCAAACTTAAAGGAAGTTGTATTACTAGCTATGGCCACAACCAGACTATCCCATGAGTCTAGTAAAGAACATAGTAAACTAGTACATTTATCTTCATCTGAAATTTTAATCTCAACAGATATTAACTTACTCACCACAGTATTGAAAGCGTACAAATGCTTTGCCACCAAGTCTCCATCTCTCATCCTCACATTATACAGCTTCTTTCTCAGGAATAGTTTATTTACTAGGGACTTAGACTGATACAACTTCCCCAACTTATCCCATAAATCCTTGGTTGTAGCTTCCTCTGACACATTCAGTAATACTGAATCTAAGAGACACAGTTGGATTGTGCTCTTTGCCTTCTGATCCAACTTTTTCTAGTCATCTGTTGAAGTTCCTGTAGGTGCAGTAC
Organism: Picea engelmannii; assembly: GCA_009831015.1. Taxonomy (NCBI): domain Eukaryota; kingdom Viridiplantae; phylum Streptophyta; class Pinopsida; order Pinales; family Pinaceae; genus Picea; species Picea engelmannii. The sequence goes on from ML778256.1 coordinate 563,712, forward strand.
CTAGATCTACCGCGATCTACTAATCTCTTTCCACCAATAGATTTTCCATCTTAAGCTTACACAGCTCAAAACTTTTCCCATTAAACTTCTCGTTCTCCATCTTTGAATTGCTTGCCATTTCTTTTCACCTAAAAAATCAATACCATGGATCTCCCACTGTAACAAGGCTTATCACAGTTCCGAGCCAAACCCTTGACCACAAAGGCATCCCCCTAAAGACAACAAAGCTTTGATACCAAATTGTAGATTTTAACCTTGTACAATATTTACTGCAAACAGATTTTCAGTAAAAGAATAGAAAATATACAATGGCAAATCCAAACATTACATAGATATTTTTCCCTTGAAACACAAACCAGGAAAACCAACATATTCTATATCCATTCATAGTATTACATTGTTTACAATACAATATACATATAGGATCCAACGACATCCAAAACCCCAACTCAATGACCTGGATTAGTCAACAACCCTAATTCCTTAACCAAAAATAGAAAACCATTGACAAAAACCATGTGCTGAAAAACCACCCAAAAATGTGACCCATTTCTCGAGGCAAAAAAAAATCTTGGGGCGTTTCCCCCGAACCCCTACGTTCTCGGCACAACGCAGACACTACTACTCATGCAAATAATATAACACAACCCGTAGGAAGGGTCATAGATGAAGAAAGAGAAAGAGAATAAGATCGAAAGAAGGAAGAAGAGGAAGCAACAAAAGGATCATCTCTCATGTTTGTCATTGTCTCTAGGCACTAAGGATCAATAGAAGAGGAAGAAACTCCAACCGATAAGAAAAGGAGAGAAGAAGAAACTCTATGAGAAAAAGAACGATGATGCCAAAAATAAGACGAATATCGAAGCAGAAAAGGATAAATCCAGAGTTGAAGCAGTAGCCTAAGTTAAAGGAGAAGCAAAGGCCACAACACGAAGGGAAGTTGAATAGAAAGAGACAACAAAAAAATCAAGAGAAGCAATGGAAAACGAAACCAAGAAAGTGACTGATAAGGCAATGGAAGAAGAGAGACAAAAGAGATATGTTGAGACCGAGAATGATGACAGTCAACCAATGGATAATGACACCCAAGAGGTATCCATAGAAGGCACCACACACACAAACACCATCCAATGGTTTAGGTCTAGGGATTTGGGCTCCATTTCAACCGAGTGAGGTCCCCAATTTGAGGAGATTCACTTATGACAGCAAGGCTAGAAAGATCATGCAAGAGAAATAAATAAAGTGTTGACAACCGAAGGAATGTTGGTCTCAGTCCTTACGCAGGTTCCCATAACATGATATGTAAGATAAAATTCAATGACCATTGTGACATAGACCCCCACCTCAGCAGGGTCTGCTTGACCTCCTAGTCTTTTGGATATTCCTATTTCCAAGCCAAAATGGCTCCTTGGTCCCCACTGGAATCCTTCACATATATAATCATAGCTCTCCTTTGGTTTTCTCTGCCCACACGAACATGCGCTAGACACAAGCCTCCACTCCACATGACCACAGACTTAACCCCAAAAGGCGCATCGGGTTTCACGATTTTGGGACTTTCGTTGCGAGTCACCCTGACTCCTCCGATTCCCGAAACCCTGAAATGGGCTAACGGTTCCTATCTCCTCCCTTAAATTCTCTTGATGTGACCCTCGATTGCAACCTGGGACCCAACCTTCAAGCGCGTTGGGACCTCACGTGTCGGGGATCGGTGATGCAGATTTTATTCCTTTTCTCAATACTCAAACCCGCGATGACCACTCTTTAGATCAATGGTCCTAAACCTCCCACTATTTGACGGTCCAGATCCCGTCGGTATTTCATGATTCATGACCTCCGAGTAGCAAGTTCCTCCACTCTCTCGACTCCCGAGATGTCAATATTTCGGAGTGCCCAATCAATATCTCACGCTCCTCTAGATCTAACGACGGCTATCTCTCTTGAGCTTCTGAGTGTTGAAATACACTTAGCCTTATCCTTCCTACAAATCTACTTGATTTGAAGGTCCACGAAAAATTGGTGCTTCTCCCTCCGAGAATTTCCACCGTCCATTCAGGCTCTCAATAGTTCCTCGCCAAATAACTCGACTTCTTTCCTCCTGAGCTTGATTTCTGTGAGGTGACTTCGACCCTCATCTGTCCTCTGGACTATCCAAGTCTCTATCCCTGCTGATCTTGATTCTTGCTACAAACTCGAGGATTCTAAGGGATTCTTGCGTGCACTCCTTGTGGCCTTCACGATAATCTTCGATTATCCAAACACTCCAACTCTACACACTCCTTGTGACAAAAGTTCTTCAACTGCTTCCTTGGGTTGGAAAAGTCTAAGACTTCGACCTGGCCTGCACACACCTTGCACGACTCTATGCTATACTTTCACTTTTGTGGGTATAAGAACAACTCTATCTACCTTGCATGGCTCTGTGCTATACTTTCACTTATGTGGGTACAAGAACAAATCTATCTACCTTGCACGAATATGTGTTATACTTTCACTTATGTGGGTACAAGAACAACTCTATCTCTCTTGAAAATTTTATGAGGTAAACTCAGAATCTCGTCAACACACTCCTTGCGGACCTTCACTGCACTCCTTGCAGGAATTCTCAGGACGAGAATAAATTGAACTCTCACAGACTTCATACATTCAACATGAAATCATACACATAAAGCATTGAAACAAATGCATAACATAGCATATAAGAAAACTGTAAACCTACCATTCAATAGATGCAAACAGTAACCATAACAACACCATGAAATTGGATTAAAGCCTTCTTGTATTAATTCAAGTGCTTATGTGCATGGTTTCTATAGCAACAACTATCTGCTCAATCAACTTCTACAATATTTGTTCTTCTCTGATCTCCTATTCTCTCTTGCTCTACAACTTCTACTCTTACAATTGAGAATAAATACAATACATACAAGGGAGCTTTTCTTGAGTTTTCCCTCCTACTACTCTAAGCTATCTTATCGAAATTAAATACTGCAACGACTTTACATTTATTACATTAAATGCCTCCAACCAGTAGATGAGAGAAATGATCAAGATTTGCATTACAATCTCCAAAACATTTAAGAGCAATTACATCCTTCCAGCTATGACATTAATGTTTCATCTTTTAAATTTCAAAATGTCTTCAAAATGCACGTTGGGGCATATCCAACTGTCCTCCACTTGGGCTTGTTGGAAATGCTCCTGCATCATACTCCTCTGGCTGAAAAATTCATGGAATCCTATCCATAAGCTCCTCCATCATTTGTCCATGTTTATGGATATCTTCTTCACTTTCCCAATTGGCATCCTCAATTGGGTGTCCTTTCCATTTTATTAGATATTCAAAATATGTCTTCTTACCAACTCTTTGATCAATGATCTTTTCCATCTGTGGCATTTCAGCTACAGGCATCTGCTTGACCCACTGAATTTCCTTCTGATTCTTTTTCCCATCTGTTTCATATTCTTTGTATGGATACAGATCTTCTACGTTGAATATGGGTGATATGCCCACATCATCTGGCAATTCTATCTCATAAGCATTGGCCTCAAATTTTCTCAAAATCTTACACGGCCTTATCTTTTTCATCTTCAGCTTATTATATGTTCCCCTTGGGAACCTTTCTTTTCTTAGATGTGCTAAGACCAAATATCCCACTTCAAATTGAAGCTCTCTCCTGTGTTGATCTTCTCTGCACTTGTATTCCTGGTTGGAACTCTGCAACCGTTCTTTAATCTTACTGTGGAGCTCTTGCATCCCTGTTGCAAAATATTTCGCTCCAACGCTTCTCAATTCACTGTGCTCTAAGTCTCTCAACTCTGATACTCCAATTGGTTGCATTCCATAAATTATTTGAAATGGGATTTGTCTTGTGCTCCGGTTAGGTGAGTCATTATATGCAAATTCCACTTGCGGAAGAATCTGATCCCACTGACTATGATGTTCAACTACTAAACTCCTCAATAAGTCTCCCAAGCTTCGATTGGCTACCTCAATCTATCCATCTTTTTAAGGGTGATATGCTGAGCTAAAAGATAAATTTGTCCCCATCTTTTTCCATAGTGTCCTCCAGAAATGAACAACAAATTTGGTATCTATGTCTGAAACAATACTCTTGGGTAAACCATGAAGTCGAACAACTTCTTTGAAAAACAGGTTTGCAATGTGTGTTGCATCACTGGTTTTCTGACATTGAATAAAATGTGTCATTTTTTAGAATCTGTCGACTACCACGAATATGGAATCACAAACTCTCTATGTCCTTGGCAGTCCGAACACAAAATCCATTCTTATTGCGTCCCACGACCTCTCTGGTATTGGCAATGGTTGATACAACCCTGTATTTTGTCTTTTCCCCTTAGCGTGCTGGTAGATTCTACATATGTTGACAAATTTCTTGACATTTGTCCTCATTCCTGGCCAATAATACAAATTCTCCAGTTGCGCAAATCTTTTATCATGGCTGAAATGTCCAACCAATCCCCCACTATGTTTTTCCTTCAAAGGGTTTTCTCTCATAGAACTCTTTGGAATACACAACTGATTTCCTTTGAATAACAGTCCATCCTGAATTAAATATTCAATCCATTGGCTTCTATCTCTCAGAACAAGATTCTCACATGCTTCATAAGCGTCCTTAAAATATGAATCATCTTTGTATATTTCCTTAAGGCTATCAAAACCTAAGGTCTTCACACGAAACTCCTGCAGAATCAAACATTTCCTGCTCAATGCATCAACAACCTTGTTAGCATTTCCAGAAATGTGCTTTATAACAAAAGTAAAGTTCTACATAAACTCAACCCATTTTGCATGTTTCTGGTTCATTTTTTCCTGTCTGGTTATAAACTGTAAGGCCGGGTTGTCGCTATACAAAACAAACTCTTTTGGAACCAGGTAGTGCCTCCATTTCTTCAGCGCTTGTATGACTGCATAAAACCCTTTATCATACATGGAATAATTTCTTTTGGCATCGTTCAGCTTCTCACTGAAGTATGCAACTGGTCTATTGTCTTGACTTAAGACTTCTCCAATCGCAAATCCACTTGTGTCACATCTCACTTGAAATGTCTTACTGAAATCTGGAAGAACCAAAACTGGTTGTCTGGTTATCTTCTCCTTCAACAACTTGAAACTTATCTCTGCTTCCTCTGTCCAATGAAAATATTTATGTCTTTTCTTGACTATGTCCATCATTGTTGCACAAATTCCACTAAAATTCCTGATGAACTTTCTATAAAAATTGGCTAGTCCATGGAAGCTTCTAACTTCAAAGATATTCCTTGGCGACGACCACTTTTTGATTGCTTTTACCTTTTCAGGATCCATCTTAAACTCATTCGAAGAGATCACGAAACCTAAATAAATAAGTTTTGTATTCATGAAACATGGCTTCTTCAGATTTATCATAAATTTCTCTTGTTGCAACCTCCTCATTACTAGAGTTAAATGTCTCAAATGTTCTTCCTCAGTCTTACTAAAGATCAGTATATCATCAAGATATACAATTACAAATTTTCCAATGAAATCTTTCAAGACTTCATTCATCAATCTCATAAAAGTACTTGGTGCATTCATCAAGCCAAATGGCATGACAAGCCATTCATACAGTTCTTAATTCGTCTTGAATGTTTTCTTCCATTCATCACATCCCCTCATTCTAATCTAATGATATCCGCTTTTCAAATCAATTTTTGAGAAAAACTTTGCTCCACTCAAGCAATCCATCAAGTCATCCATATTGGGTAAAGGAAATTTATATCTGATGGTGATTTTGTTTATATCCCTCGAGTCTGTACACATTCTCCATCCATCATCCTTCTTTGGACTTAACACTGTTGGCATAGCGCATGGACTCAATCTTTCTCTAATCAACCCCTTGTCCATCAAATCCTAGAATTGCTTCTTAACTTCTTCATTCTCCTGCAGTGTCAGTCTGTACGCTTCTTTGTTTGGTAAACTCGCTCCTGGTATAAGGTCAATGTGATGGCTTATACTTCTAATGGGCGGCAACGAACAAGGTAAATATTCCACCACCATAACAACAAAAATCTCCAGCAGTTCCTGAATCTCCTTAGGTAGATCATCTATTGAGGTATTGGTCAAGATGACTCTAGGTTTTCTCACCACAACAAACTGCATTTCTTCATATTTCTTGACTTCATCCAGAAGTTCCTTCCCACTCATGAGAAGTATAGTATTGCTTGTTTCTTCTTTCACCTTCGTGTCTTCAATTGGCAGCAACATATGCGTCCTACCATTCTTCTCCAACGTGTATGTGTTCTTTCTTATGTCATGAATAACATTTATGTCATATTTCCACGGCCTCCCCAACAAAAGATGACAGACATCCATGGGAATAACATCACATAAGATCTCATCTCTATATCCCCCTATATTAAATTCAACTAAACAATGTTTAGTGACTGTTACCTGATGTCCTTTTTGAAACCACGAAACCTTGTATGGGCTTGGATGTGCAACTATCTCCAATTCTAGTTTTTTCACCATCTCTGTGGATACTAGATTATCCGTGCTTCCACTGTCAACAATCACCTTGCATACCCTGTATTTGGTTTTGCAAGCAGTCCTAAATAAGTTGTTCCTATGGACTAGATTCTCCATCTCTTTCTCTGGCTTCAAGAGAATTTTCCTCATCATCAAGGATCTTCCACCTTCTGCATCTTCTACTTCAACATTTTGCCTTTACGCTTCTGAAATGTAAGCTTCACCTCCTCCATCTCTTTTTATATCGGGACATTCAAAATATTTGTGTCTGATATTTCCGCAGACAAAACACTTTATTTCACCTCCTCTACCTCTTCCTCTTCCTCTTTCTCAAGGAAAAGTGTTCCTATCGGCATATTGTCCTCCTTGTGAGCTTCCTCCCCTTTCTGGGTGGTTATGAGGTTTATTTTCTTCATCCTTGGGGTTTTGTACTCTATCCTGGGAAATTTATTTGCTTCTACTCTGACTTCTAACTCTGCCCCTTTGACCTTGCTTTCGAGCCAATTTCACTTCTGCCTTTGAAGCAATCTGATAAGCATCTTCTACATTATTTATTTTCACCATGCTCATCTCATCCTGAATCTCATATCCCAGGTCATTCATGTATCTGGCGACTTTTTCATCATCACTCTCGCGATGACCAGCTCTGATATTTAACCTGTAAAACTCTTCAGTGTATTCCTTCACTCTCATCCCTTTCTATCTCAAATTATGCATTCTTCAAAACAGATTGATTTGGTAATCTCTGGGTATGAATTTTGATTTCATCTTGGCGACCATCCTGTCCCAGCTTTTAATTATTTGTTTTCCTTTGCAACGCCTGTCATCCTGCAGTTCATCCCACCACAGTGTTGCGTGCCCTTTCAGTCTAGTAACAATTTTCTTTACTTTCTTATCTTCTTCGATATCCTCATAATCGAAGTATTTATCTAGAGCTCTAAACCAATATAGTATCTCCTCAACGTCTAAGTTACCTTCATACATCGGAATGTCCTATTTTGATCTAAAACCTACTCTTGCAACAGCTTTGAATAGACATTCCTTTGCATCATCTTCGGCTACAACTTCTTCTTCGGCTCCAGCTCTGTTCTCACTTTCGGCCTCACTGATATCTCCAGTATCAGGTGTTCGCCTCTATGTTGTCTCCATGGCATACAATCGAGCATGAAGTTCCCTCATCTCCCTTTCCACGGTTGGCTCGGGTAAAGTTCTTTCTGGACATATCCTTGGCGACATTGTTTCAATATGTCCACGCAGAATTCAATCACAACTGTCCTCTATATTCCTTCTACAGAAAACAAAGTTTTCGGCTTTGATACCAACTGACGTAGACCCCCACCTCAACAGGGTCTTCTTGACCTCCCTGTCTTTTGGATCTTCCTATTTCTGAGCCAAAATGGCTCCTTGGTCCCCACTGGAACCCTTCACACATATAACCACGGGTCTCCTTTGGTTT
>ML778257.1:60311-75522 GCA_009831015.1 Picea engelmannii
TCTTTTCATAATACGAGGAACACCTCAATGACGATAAACCTCATAGAGGCTTCAAGGGGGATTTAAAAACTTGCAATTTGTCTTTACATCATGCACCTAGTGACATTGTTAAATAGATCTTCTACGATCATGATGGTTCACAAGGCCACGGAAATTTCCTCCCCTTCTAAAACTGTAACCGTCCACAAGAAGACCAAATAATGATTGCCTTAATGAAGTTGAATTAGTAAAATAATCTCTTTTACCATTTCCACCTTTAATCAGAATCATGTAAAGAATACTGTCGAGTCTAAATGCTCATGGACAACCAATAACAATATAGTGGAATTTTATAAAATTGATGGTTACATTATTGTTAATTTCATTTACTTTTATTTAAATGACTAATTTTTTTATTTTTATTTTTATAATTGAAAGATTTAAAAATAAAATTTAGCATTTGTTGATTTTAAACTTCACTTTCAAAGCCATGTGAATTATAGTATTATGGGTAAAGTACAAGTTATAATTAAAATATTTAAATTATTTTTATAGGAGAGTTTGACATTTGATAATTAGTTTGTAATTTATAAATGGTAAAATGAGATTTTTAAAAAATATATATGAAAAATATTTTATTTTTATAATTTTTATTGGTTCAAAAATCTAGATTGGATATTTTTCATTTACAATTTAAAAATAGAAAAAATAAAAACAAAATGACCATTTCATTGTTATTTCATGATTAGTACTTAATTAAAATATAAGACTCTTCCATATGCCTTTCAATCTATGGTTAGTACTTAATTAAAAGATAAACCTATTCCATATGCCCTTCAATGTGTATGTTTTGTTAATCATTATGACAACAATTAAGATGTGATATTTTCACGAAGAAGCTTTCACATGCTAATTTCCTACTCTCTCCACCCACGAACATGCCATAGTTCCTCACACCAGTTTACAATCGATATAATGGATTAGCTTTCCTCATTCTTTACATACTCAATGAGCTCAAATCCCATACTTCATCATTCAGATCATCCCCCTAGCTTTGATTCCTTGCTTTTGTTAAAATTAATGCAGCTACAAGAGCCATTTTCTAGGAGGATGGCAAAGACCCTAGTTGTGATCTAGGACCCCCAGTGCACTGCTGGGGTTCTTGATCGAGGACCAAGCAGTTATAGCCATGGAAAAAGACCCTAGTTGGCCCCCCAGTGTATTGTTGCGGTTATTGGTTAGGGACCAAGAAGTTTGATGATATAAGTCCCTAGATGTGTTCTAGGGCCCCTGGATGTGTTCCATGGAATCCTTGCTCAGTGCTTGGATTGATCCTTGGTTGTGTACCTTTGTGGTTAAGCAGGGATGATTTTAGGGGCTAAATTTCGCTCATGGGCTAATTTTCCATGGTATTTCCAAAAACAAGATTCGCTATTTTAAAAATGATTCGCTTAAATTCTATAAGATAAAATTATTTTACCTTAAAAATCGCCAAAATTTTATAAAAACTATATAAAATACTTAGAAATTTGAATATTTTTACAAAAAATCGCCAATCATTTATAGTTATCATATGAAGGATTAGTAAGATTCGCCAAGGTTTCTAAATTTTAAAATAAATTTCCATCCTTAAAATCATCCTTGTGGTTAAGACCATAGTTGTGATCTAGGGCCCCCATATGTGTTTTGGGGTATCCTGGTATGGGACCAGGTAGATTCTTGGTTTGAGTACCAAGACGAGATGATGTGTGACCTTCTTATCTCCTGGGATGGTCCATGTGACCTAGGATCAGTTACGAAGAAAGGCATGATAATGTCATTGGCCTTCCTTGTATGCTAGGATGATAAAAAGCTTATAATCTATATCATGAGACTCTTGTGGACAAACTTCCATTAAAAGAAGGACTTGAATTTTGACTTTGTCTTATTGTTGAAACCCCTTGCTTGATTATGCCTCCTAAATTTATGTTTATGTGTTGGTTCTAATTTATTTATTGGACTTACTTTCTCCTAAATAAATTTGGCCTCCATGTTTATGAAACCCTCCTCTTTGATTTAATTATCTTGTTGATTTGGTCTATTGGTCTTACCACTTGACGTTTTAGTTAGTTTGTTATTTTAGGGGTCAACCTAACCCTAAAGCTATGTCAAAGTGGAGTCTAAATGGTTAATGTGTTAACCATATCTTACCTACCTAAAACTATATAAAGGAGTGGGCTCTCCCTCACTTGACACACTTGATAATATGATCTTTCTCCTCTAAGCTGATGGTGAGACTGAGGTTTTGATGCGGCCTTTCTGAATAGGTTTACAAGGGTTTTTATTAGCCATTTGTTGCATGTACCAGCCCAACGTGGGTCTATCCCAGCTAGCCATCCTTGTTTGAGCTTGCTTCCAGTATGTCTATGACCATACCATCTTGTCATGGGTTTATTTATGTTGATGAAGCTTGTTGCTGGCCAGTTTTGTGTCCATCCCTACCTGTCGTGGGTGTATCTCTGTTAGCCATCACTGTTGGAGCTTTCCGCTGACTGTTGATGTCTTATCTTCCTATCATGAGCTTATCTCTGCTAGCCATTGAGGTTGCTTGTATATTGGTCCTACCTTTGTTATCTGATGGTGTCGCCCTTGTTGTTTTGATGGTGTTGTCCCTGTGTTTTTGTTGTGTTGCCTTGTGACTAAACTTTAGGGATGATATTTTTGGTCTGTTGATATTTGTTTCAGGTCAAAGAAGGCACTTGTGTTTAAAGTTGGGCTAAATGTGGCTTTTCCTTTCCATCCCTAGTTTGGACAGTGATTTGTATTCAACCCTAATGCTTGGACAATGGCTTGGACTACGTTTTTAATTTTGGTTTCTCCAACTTGTTGAGTTCTGATTTTTGCCTACTAAACTAAGAGTCCTTCTTGGCTTTCCTCCCTTGCCCATGATGAGATCTACTCGGAGGGTTTGTTCTATGTTTTTCTAAGCCTTTTTATGAGCATACATTGGAGGAAGGAAACAACAACTACTTAGGTACATTCGTTCTTCTTCTATAGCTATGGTAATATTCAGATCTGAATTATTTATGTTGTTTACTCACTAATGTTGTTAGGTTATGCATCAAAATTTTTATTATGCTTTCCTTGTCATAAATTATAGTAGCTATTGATGTGAAAATTTTCAAGAATTTGTGTTTCTAGATACCATATTGTTTTACCCTTAAATTCTAACAGCTTTATAAAACACTCAAACAATTTGATGTGGCTCAGTGAGTAATTGTAGAGCATGGTTCAATGACTATGTTGTGTATCAAACACAATGCGTGCAAAAAAATTAAGGTAAAATGTCTAACCTCGTCGTCATATTCAAGTATTACATGTTGTAGAAGTATTTTCTACATATCGAAGTCACTGCCATTCTACTATATTAATATTATGCTTACTATCTTTCTACTCAATGTCATTATTTTATTATCAACATTGGTTGCAATCTTCATGATGATGAACAACATAACCATGGCATTGATTTTTTTAATGGCTCCACTATAGTCTAGCATGCCATGGTATTGAACTGCTTGATATGTTTAAAGGTTAAATATTGATACACAAGTGTCCAATTGTAACCTTTCCTTGGAACAATTATTTCATGTCCATAAATTTTGGTGGTTGTTGTGCATTATTTTTTGTAGGTTGCCTCAATGTATGGAGATGGAGAAGAGTGTGTTTGACTTATTTCCTCATTGAATTTATTTGCATTCCTCCTCCTCCTAAAACTGTAAAGGAGTCAATGGATTTCTTGGCTCATTTATGGAGTATTTTTTACCTATAAGTTTGTATATCTCTAGCACCAATGAAGTTGCAATGCAAAGAAGAAAATGTCAAAGAAGAAATTTTCATGAAGGAAATTGCTAGGTTGCATGGGATATCTAGGACAATCATCTCGGACAGAGATACGAAGTTTACCTCCAATTTTTCGAGGGGATTGTTTAAAGGATTTGGCACAAATATAAAATTTAGCACAACATATCATTCCCAGACAGATGGGCAAACAGATAGAGTCAATCGAATAATTGAAGACATGCTGAGAATATATGTGATGGATAAGCCATCTAAGTGGGAAGATTTATTACACTTGGTTGAATTTTAATATAATAATGGGTATCGAGCTTCATTGAGAATGAGCCCATTTGAAGCTCTGTATGGTAGGAAATGAAATACTCCAGTGAGCTAGTGATCTGAAAATTAACTTGATCTAAAATTCAATATCTTTTAACCATTATTTGCATGTGAAATTTTAACTATTAACTACTTTTGTAATGCAAAATTAAAGAACATCCATCAAACACATAAGCACATAAATATGTAAGCAAACTATCTATGAACAAGAATTGGTAACATAGTTCACCAGACCCCCTGGCTACATCTCCAGGCCACTTTCCAAATGGGAAGGTCGATAGATTAAGTATTCAAATGCTTACAAAGTGACTTTTGAATTATGTCTGTCATATACAGTAACAGACTTCAACAACAACTACAAGATGAAATTCCGAGACTTTTAAGTATGAACATGGATACCTTTCTGTGTATCTGAAAGATTCTGTGAGCACTTTTATGTCTCGATGCCTGAATGCAAAAACTGAAGCTGGATCTGGAATCCTTGCGAAGAACTGAGACTTTTGAGTATAAACTCGATATATTTCAGAAACTGGACCCTCAATGCCCTTCTTGGCACAATTCCCAAAATCTACCTCTGATTGTACAGTCCGTACGTCCTCGGGATGCGTGCAAACTCAGAACCACCTCGATTTGCATGCAAATTCACTTCGATCACTGTGCAACACTACCTTGATCTACGTGTCTATCTCTTCCTGCATCAAAACTCCCACACCTCCTCGGGATTCATGCCCATGCCTCATTTAAATAAAAAAAACAATGGTTCTGGGGAGGCGCGAGCTATGGGCCACACGCCCTCCGAAATCCCCCAAGTCTCGCATTTTTTTTAAATTTCTTTTGCCACTTCTTGCCACATCCCATGGCGGTGGCGTGTTGGTAGCTATTGTTGTTAAGGGGGGCGGAAGTCCCGGGGTCAAACCCGCGGGATTCTCCTCCCACCGCATAGACTTTACATGTGATTTGAACTTTGGTTATGGCACGATTTTGGGTTAATACATATGGTGTATATATATTATATGTATATGGTTTTTTGGAATATAGTTATAACATATGGGTGCATCATATGGTTGGCGCATTATAACATATGTTATGTTTTAACATATGTGTTTTGGGTTTTACATATGGTTGGCGCATTATATGGTTGGTTTTTTTATATAACATTTAAATACCAAGGGGGTGCCTCGGTGTTGGCAAGGTCAAGGGCTAGGCCCTTGAACACCCCTTTTTTTTCCAAACCATGGGGTTATGGTGGCCTTTTCACAAGGTCTTGGGTTCAATTCCCATAGCCCCAAATTACACCGTTTCTAACCATTTTCCACCAATCTTTGATGAAACTTCCACTGCTGATATCTTTGTCATCTGGAGGCTGTTTTTCCCGAAATGAACGTCATTGGAATGCTGTTGACGAGCTCTTCCACTTTGTAAGATTTACTTTGCATTTTGAATACTTTAACTCTATCTAATTTTAAGATGATCCACTTGGATCAAACCTTCCCACTGGAAAGCTTTTTGGCCACAAAAAGTATGAAATCATTCAGAAAATAAGTGAGGACATGTTTGTCTCACTTGTCCTGTATCACCTATCCATTCTTCCTGGAACCTGTACATCTGACTCAACAATACAACAATCAACACTGCACTGACATTGTTAAGTACATCAATCACATTATTAATCACATCTTCATTCAACATTGTTGGAACCAACCACATACTGTTGATGAGTAATAAGATGAATATAAACATTGAACATGTGAAAGAGATTGTACCCATACCATGCTTACTTTTAACCATAGAAACACTATCCACCAAAACAGGTGCATTGTAGTGAAATGACACTTCCTTTTCATGCTTAGGATTATTTTCTTCCTTACATTGTATAGACATAAGTGCCAAATTCTTGCTTGCATTAACAACCCTTTTTAATTGTTGTGTAGTGCCCAATGATTTGTCATTTTTGAATGAATGTGAATGCACTATGTACTCAATTCCTTTTTTAAACAAGTGATAATGATTATGTTCTCGATAGAAGATCGCTTTTCGATCATATAAGTATAGACTTCCCAACACAATTCCACAGATATCTAGTGGGACCACATCAAATTCAACCTCATCTATAAACTTAGATGTAATTGCAAACTTTAGATCACATTGTTGTTTTACTTGTAATATTTTATCTTTGCATACCCAACCTAATGGATAAGGTTTCTTGTGTGGCTTTATTGTTAATCCCAATTGCTTAACTACTTCTTCTGAAATAAGATTATCTTGAGATCCACTATCTATGAGTGTGTCGATCTTTGTTTGTTTTGTAATCACTCTTATATGAAACAATGCATTCCTCTTTCTATCCTTAGAATTGTCATCATCTTTAGAAGTGGAAGCACATGAAGAACCAATTTTAGAATCATTATCAACAATAGATTTACCTTTCACACCTACGATTGTTACCTTTGTTTCATCCTTGGAATATGATCCAAGGTCCTCAACGATAACCGTGGCTGTTTGCTTCCCCTTCCGATCCTTAAACCACTTCGGTTTCATTTTAGGATGTAGCTTCCAACACTTTGCCTCGTCATGCCCTTGCTTTTGAAAATGTGAGCATGTAGGTCTCTCATCACCCTTCTTCATTGTAGCTGCATGTTTAACATTCCACTTTTCCTTGCCTTCTTTTTCCTGGACGGATTCAGCTGAAGAAACATCATGAACACTCTTCCCTTTTGACTCAATGTGAGTTGCTTGAACACATACCTCATCAAGGTTAGTCGGATTAAACATCAATATCATATGACGTAAATAAATATGCAATCCTCCTATGTATTTGAGAAGAGTTTCCTGAGTGTAGAGAGGTATACCAAGTACCAATGCTCTTTTTCAAAATTCTTGTGTGTATTCTTGCACACTTTATCCCTTACCTTGCCTCAAAATCTGCCAATCCATCATAGCTTGTTGCATATACCCTCATGGATAAAATTGCTTTTTAAGTCATGAAATGAACTCATACCAAGAGGAAACAATTTTGCCTTTTGTGGCAAGATCCTCTTGAGATCTGCTCTCCCACCAAATGAGAGTAGTCCCTCCAATTTGGAGAGAAGCCAACTGAATTTTAACATCATCTACAGTAAACTTTTGAATCCTACAATAAACTTCAATTTGATGGATCCAATTGTCCAGTTTTTCAACATTAAGCTCTCCATTATACATAGGTAATTCAAACTTAATATCAAGCTTTAAATGAGGCATATTAGGATCAACTTTTGTTTTTTTCTTTTCAAATGGATAAGGAATAGAACCATCAAGAAGAGATGGAGAAGTTGGTGGGGTTTTAGGGGGTTCCTTACCACCTCCTTCTTTTTTATCTTCTGTATGAGATGGTCCACCTTGTTCACATTTCTTTCGATCTTGATAGAGCTCCTCTACCATCATTTGCATTCTCATGAAAGCTTTCAGAAATTCCTCTTCAAAAGGGACAGAAGAAGTTGCTTCTAAGAATCTTCTCCTTTTGGTGAAGACATCCTTCCTCTTCTTGAACCAATCTCTGGATCAAACTCTTCATGTTGTCCTTCACCACACTGAAGCTTGGATCTTGTTAACATCAACTCACAAAGCAATGGTTAACCTCGCTCTGATACTTAACTTGATCTGAAAATTAACTTGATCTAAAATTCAAGATCTTTTAACCATTATTTGCATGTGAAATTTTAACTGTTAACCACTTTTGTAATGCAAAATTAAAGAACATCCATCAAGCACATAAGCACATAAATATGTAAGAAAACCATCTATGAACAAGAATTGGTAACGGAGTTCACCAGACCCCCTGGCTACATCTCCGGGCCACTTTCCAAATGGGAAGGCCGATAGATTAAGTATTCAAATGCTTACAAAGTGACTTCTAAATTCTGTCTGTCATATACAATAACAAACTTCAACAACATCTGCAAGATAAAATTCAGAGACTTTTAAGTATGAACATGGATACCTTTCTGTGTATCTGAAAGATTCTGTGAGAACTTTTCTGTCTGGATGCCTGAATGAAAAAACTGAAGCTGGATATGGAATCCTTGCGAAAAACTGAGACTTTTGAGTATAAACTCGATATATTTCAGAAAATGGACCCCGAATGCCCTTCTTCGCACAATTCCCAAAATCTGCCTCTGATTGTACAGTCCATATGGCCTTGAGATGCGTGAAAACTTAGAACCACCTCGATCTACGTGCAAAACCACCTTGTTCTGCGTGCAAATTCACTTCGGTCACTATGCAGCACTACCTTGATCTACGTGTCTATCTCTACCTACATTAAAACTCCCACACCTCCTCAGGATTTGTGCCCATGCCTCATTTAAATAAAAAAAACAATGGTTTTGGGGAGGCGCGAGATATGGGCCACGCGCCCTCCAAAATCCCCCAAATCTGGCATTTAAAAAAAAAATCTTTTGCCACTTCTTTCCACGTCCCATGGCGGTGGCGCATTGGTAGCTATGGTTGTTAAGGGGGGCGGAACTCCCAGGGTCAAACCAGCGAGCTTCTCCTCCCACTGCATAGACTTTACATATGATTTGAACTTTGGTTATGGCGCGATTTTGGGTTAATACATATGGTGTATATATATTATATGTATATGGTTTTTTGGAATATAGTTATAACATATGGGCGCATCATATGGTTGGCGCATTATAACATATGTGTTTTGGGTTTTACATATGGTTGACACATTATATGGTTGGTTTTTTGATATAACATTTAAATACCAAGGGGGTGGCTCGGTGTTGGCAAGGTCAAGGGCTAGGCCCTTGACCACCCCTTTTTTTCCCAAACCATGGGGTCATGGTGGCCTTTTCACAAGGTATTGGGTTCAATTCCCATAGCCCCAAATTACACCGTTTCTAACCATTTTCCACCAATCTTTGACGAAACTTCCACTGCTGATATCTTTGTCATCTGGAGGCCGTTTTTCCCGAAATGAACGTCACCAGAAAGTTGTTGACGAGCTCTTCCACTTTGTAATATTTACTTTGCATTTTTAATACTTTAACTCTATCGAATTTTAAGATGATCCACCTGGATCAGCTGGGAAAACCCAACAGATAGAGTGGTACTTGGGTTGGAGTTTCTCAAGGACATGGAAGACCAGGTGGTTAAGATTAAGCATAATTTAAAGGCAGCTCAGGATAGACAGAAAGTTTATGTAGACAAGAACATGACAGTTATAGAATTTAAAGTAGGGGAGCATGTAATTTTGAAAGTGAAGCCGAAGAAGAGCTCTTTGAAATTTGGGTAGTTGTACAAAGTTGGTAGCCAGATTCTGTGGTCCATTTGAAATATTGGACAGAATAGGGCCAGTTGCATAAATACTTGCATTTCCTGCTTCCATGAATGTGCATAATGTATTTCATGTATCTTTACTAAATAAATATGTACATGACCCTAACCATGTTATTGATTGGCATCTGATTCAGGTAGAGACAGAGGGAGACTTTCAGGTTCAACCAATGCGAGTATTGGACAGAAAGGTCAAAATACTCTAGAATCAAGTTATAGATATTGTAAAAGTTTAGTGGACCTGCTATGGTCCTAAAGATGCTACCTAGGAGCATGAATATTCCATGCAAGCAGAGTACCCACAACTTTTTGAATAAATTTGATATTTTGATCTCTATTTTGTATGTGCACTTAGGACAATGCCAAAATAAGGGGGAGGGGATGTAACACCCCAAGTTTTGAACCCCCATTTTAAATAATGTATTGTTACAATGCTGAGAGGCTTGAGTGCCCAAACAATTATTAAAGGGATAGTATGCCCAAGAAATGTAATGTTTTGATCATCATTAATAATAAACACATTGTTGGCTGCTAGACGGACAAGGACTAGAGTTATAGGGGGCTATGATTCGACAAGAGAGGGGGATTGGGAGGATAAATGTTTATTCCTATGTTAATTACCTTTTTTTCTAAGGGAGGGGATCAATTACGTGAGCTTCTTAGGGAGGCCAGGAGGTTCTTGATTTCCCCACAAAATACTTAAACCTGCCCCTGGTCCGATTGTGGGGTTGGTCATTGGCTCGTCCACTCCTTCACCTTTGCATTACCCCATTCTTACCCTCACACACCCTCACAGACTCCCATGCACTCACCTACCTCCTCCATCCATCCTCACCTACATCTTGGTCTCGGGAAGGGGGACCAAACTGCTGAAGAATTAGCCATGGGATAGTTGGCTGTAATGGTCGTTGGTGTGATCCATTCGTGCCTTGGGGCCTGCATGTCTAAGATGCAGTGTCATGTGTCCAACATTGCTCATAGCAGCGAGTCCTGAAAGTTCCAGCATTGAGATTCTGGACCAGTTTCATTGGAGACCCGAATAAGGAGAATGACTGCCTGAGGGACTGCGTGGAAGAGAAAGGTGGAGGTTCGTTCTCTCGGGTGGTGCAAGTTGGGTAGAAGAAAGGTGGGTACTTGGATTGTTTTGGGTGATGGAGAGCTTGTGAGAGATTTAGTGCTAACTAGTTTAGGAAGCCAAGTAACACTCTGGAACCATCCTTGTGGATTCATATCCCTGGCTCAGGGGTGACGCTGCTGTTGAGATTTGGAGCAGTAGTGTCTACGGTTGGGTGGAACATCCTTGGTCTGCAGCCAATTGGTGTCATCTCTCCTAAATATAAGTGTTCTATGTTGTGATATTATTATTTATGTATGAATGTATTTTTGTTGTATATTTAATTATCATTAATTGAATTTTTAGAATATGCATGCTCGTTGGATATTGTTGTGCATGTCGTTAATTTTTTTGTCTTATGCATCCTTAATAAATAAAGAAGGTATCTCTATGAGAAAGAAGTCCAAGGGTGGGCTTGCAGGTAGCACACCCTGACATGTTCCTGGCTGGGTATGTTACAGGAATCCCACAACAAATTGATCTTCCTCGAGCTGTAACAACTGTGATAGTCTTTCCTCTATCACGCTAGATCTTGAAAGATATATAATCGTTGCAATGCACAATCTCGACACAATAAATTCCATCAATATTATTGTTTCTTTCCCATATACCAACCTAAAAGTTGTTTTTCCTCTCAAATTTTTACTTGTAGTCCTATATACCCATAATACTGCAGGAATCCTTCAGTCCCAATAATCCCTTCCTACGTTGCAAATATTTTTCAACACATTTTCTAAAATATTATTGAAGGCTTCTATTGTCCCATTTTCCTAAGGATGGTATGGCATGCTCCTTTGATGACGAATTTGAAACTCTTCATCCAATGCTGCAATCGTCTTATTTAGGAAGTTCATTCCTTGATGACTTAGTAAAATATGCAAGCGCCCAAATATTGTCACTACATTATCAAACAAAAATCGTGAAGCAGTTTGTGTGTTGCAGTCTGTGACTGGTGTTGATTCTACCTATCTGGTCAAATACTTTGTCGCAGTGATTATATACCTAGCTCTTGATCTCTTGGCTGATGGATTGATTGGTCCAAAGAATTCTATTGCCCACCCATTTGTCAAAATCATGTAGTGTAACCTATGGATGCAAAGGCATCTCATCCCTTATGGATGGCTTTCCAACCCTTTGACAAACATCACATACCTGAAAATATTCATTAGCATCCTTATGAAGTGTGGACCACCAGAGCCCTGCGCACAAAATATTTTGTGCAGTCACTTTACCTACGTAGTGTACTCCTGCAGTACCTTCATGCACTTTTGAGAGTATCATTGGCCTTTCATGCTCTAACACACATCGTCTTAATATCCCATCTGCAACTAACTTGTATAAGTTCTTTGTAATTAGTTGATAGTCTATTGCCTTAACCACTAACTGTTTCTTTTGTGCAACGGTCATTTCTGATGGATTCATTCTCATACTTAAGAATTGCACAATGTTTACGAAGTAGTCATCCACCATTTGAAATGCAAATAAATGCACATCTGGTAAACTATCATCTAGGTTCCCTGCATCCTCTCTTGATAGAATGTGTGATAAGTGATCTAGTCTCGCATTCAATTTACCTTGCTTACTGATGACTTCAAAGTCATAATCTTGGAACAATATAAACCATATGCAAATCCCCCCCCCAACCAACACTAGCTTGTTCAGTAAGTATCTTAGTGTGGAATGGTTTGTATACATCTTGAAATGAGAACCCAAAAAATAGTGTCTAAACTTCTACAGTGCATACACCATCGCCAATCCTTCTCACTTTGTTGTAGTGTAGTTCTTTTTTACTATGGACAACTTCCTTCTTGCAAATGCAATTGGATGGTATAGCTCTCCTTCTCCTAGATGGGATAATACTGTGCCCAAAGCTATGGATGATGCATCCACATGAACATGAAATTCCTTCTTCCAATCTAGGAAAATCAAAATTGGCACAGTCACTAAATTATGCTTTAATGTGTCCAAACCTTTCTGGCATTCCTCATTCCATTGGAATTTCAATTCTTTCTTCAACAACTTCTCCATTGGTGTTGTAATATATGCATATCCCTTAATGAAGTTCTTGTAGTATATTGTATGACCCATGGTTTCTCTTAACTGTCTTATTAATATAGGTGGTTGTAAGTCCAATATCACTGCAATCTTGGAAGGATCAACTAGTAATCCTTGCTTACATACCACATGGCCCAAAAATATTCCAAAAGGCACACAAAAAATACATTTCTTCAATTTCAATGAAATATGACATTGTCTACACCTATCCAACATTAATATTAGTACTTCTATGTGATTCTTCAAGAGACTAAACACACTCCAACCATCTAAATAAACATCAAGGAACTTGTGAATAAATTCTTTAAAGGTGGTGACCATTACTCTTGAGAAAATTGTAGGTGCATTCTTCATCCCAAAAGGCATCACTATGTACTGTTAGCTTCCCCACTCTGTTTCAAAAGTAGTCTTATATATTTCTTCCCATGCAATATTTATCTGGTGATATCCTAAGAATCCACCTGTGAAGGAATAAGCCTCCTCCCCCCCCTACATTCTCTAGCACTTCATTTGTAAAAGGCGTTGAAAATGGATCATGCAGACATGCATCAATTAGCTTTCTTAGGTATACAAAAAAATTTATTCCCCATGTTTTCTTATCTTGTACTACCATTGGACTTATCCATTCTGATTCCACCATTGGTTCAATAATTCATGCTTCTAACATTTTGTCTATCTCTTCCTTTACCTTCTCTTTATACTTCGGATTCAGTCTATGGGGTCTATGTCTTACTGGCTTAGCATTTGGTTTCAAAGGGATCTTCATTTCTCCTAACTCACCATCTATCCCCTTCATTTCTAAAAAATGTGGTTGGGAATAGATATTGATACTCGTGCAGTAAGTCTGCAATTGTTTCCACAGTTTCATCATTCCAGTAGTCTCCTATCTGCACAAACTTTGGATTCTCTTTTGTCCCAATATTTACCTTGTGTGTCCTTATTGGTTGTGCATACATAGAAGATTCAAGCTCTATACCTTCCACTATGTGTTCCCCCTCAGTTTCATGTACTTGTATATTTATTGGATCTTCCTCATCCTGGTCTTCTTTAGCAACATTATAACATTCTAGTAGTTCATGAATTTCCATAGAATTTCTATGCGCACTGCACATAGGTAATACATCCATCAACCCTTCTTCTAAAAAAATATTGTTTCTGATGGCTTGCAAAGCTGTATATATTAATGGAGATTCCTCTTCAAAAGTAAATGTTACCTTAAACCTTTGAGTTAGCTCATTCCAATTTGTGATTTCTCTGTGCATATCTAGTTCCAAGTACCAATTATTGGGGATCATATCCAATGTGTATATGAACTTATGCATCCATTCCTTCTTTGGTATTGAAATCCATATCTTTCTTCACTGCACAATATGATCTGCTGGGTCACTTACTCCTGTATATTTTTGTGCAGTATGCTCAACCTTGGTACCAAATCTAACTTGCATCAATCTTTTACACTCCTTCTAGTCTTCTATTCCTTCTTTATGTGCAACCCACCATCTGGCTGGAGTGACTTTCGAGACAAAATCTACTGCCAACAATATTTGTTGTTTTAGTATCTGCAACTCGAACACTTTTATAAAATAAATTATATCATTCAAACCATCATACTTGGGTGAGTCACATAACTCCATTCCAATCCAGTGCAATGATCGATTAATTCAGGCACACCATCTGGTTGATACTTCATGCATCCTTTGTTGTCAATGTTCCAGTCCTTCTTTTGAATATAATGCACATGAGCTAATGCTTCTCCAACTTAGGGCACCATCTGCAGTTGGATTAATGTAGTCATCCATTCGTGCAGTCATATTATATAGGTTATCAATTTCATTCCCTTTGGCTGGTTCGATATACCTCTTTCCTTCTGTCAGATCCAACAATGTAGTAAGCTTCAAGTCCCCTACCTCAAAGATCATTTCCCTTTTCTTGAGATTAATAATTTCCTAATTTTCAAATGCCCATTCAAGCCACATTAGTGTTGGGTATGGATAACTATTATCCATAATATCAATGAATTTGAAATATACTACACTACACACTCTGTATATATTCACAGGTACCCTTAACAACTGACCAACTGGTACTACTTTGTATTAGTTCACCAATCTTAACTGGATGGGAGACTGTTATAACCCTAAATTGCACTATCCCTGCTTACCTGGTATCAGGCCTACTCATGCCTCTTCCTAGCCAAAGCCATGCTGAGAAATTCCTCAAAAAACCACTTAAAACAAGCAACCCGCGCCCTAACTGCTCACTGGGCGCGGGCATCCGCTTGCTGTCCTCCTACTGCACGCGGGTATCCGCGGGCTAACCCAAAACAACCCGCAGGTACCTAACAAAGCAAAAAATCAGGAAAGTTTCCGCCGGGACATGGGGCTTTTTTTCAGTTAACTGGAACGCCGAGCCATGCATGGCCGAGAGTTCGCCAAGAACCCTAGCTCCTTCCAGCCTATAAAAGGAGGGGTAGGGGTACTATTCAAAGGAGGAAAAATCATTGCAAAGAAACTCTGCCAAATTGCCAAGCCAGCTTTGTCCCAACCCTTTAGCCTTGCCTCAAGCTTTAGGAGAAACTCAAGAAGCAGC
>ML778257.1:110339-120357 GCA_009831015.1 Picea engelmannii
TTCACATGGAAGGGCCATATTATTTACTTGGGAATTGCCATGTAAGTGTTAAAATATTTGTGTATAATAATTACAAGGTTCTTGTTTTCTATGTGGGTATTCAATGGAATTATAGATTTGGCATTTTTGTCAATGGAAAAATTCACAAGGTAACACTAAGGTATGAATAAAGTGTATAGGTAGAAGAGGTGTTAAATGCAATAGGAACAAATTAAAATTAAAATTATATATATATATATATATATATATATATATAATATCTTTATGTTTTTGTCAATTGTTCTTCATTGATTCCTATTAGTTTGTGCTTGTCTTGATGTTACTAGCATGGGAAAATGAAAACAGGGGGAATTATAGGTTAGGAAATTTGGCACTCCTCACGCAAAACCAATTTAGGATGGTAAATATTCACACAAAAGGAGAAACACTAGAAAAAGGAAGCAAGCAACAAAATTGTGGGAAGTGGTATTGTTTAATATGCAACAAAAGGAGAAAAATCATACACCTGAAGTGGGGGAAATGAAACATTGAAGTGAATCAAGGTTATATACTGTTCGAAGATAAGAGAAATGTTTTGGATGGTTCATGAATAACCAATAGAGGATATTTTGAATAGGTTTCTTGAATAATTAATTAAAATTATCTTTTAGTGCACTAAGATTCAATGGATGTACAATGGGAGAATGCGTTGGAGTATCTTGTGAGATATATTTTAATCAACAAATATATCCCATGCCAACGACAAAGATGGTTTCTAATGGAGATATCAAAACATTCAAATAAAAATCTCCATGGAGAGCCCAAATGAGACATGTGGCAAGAAAAATGCAATAATGATATATAAAGAGAATCTCCCAAGGACTATTGGAATATGAGTAAATCAAGGGTCTAGTTCAATTGAGATTAATAGTCTGGAATGCATAAGAGGATCATTACATCAACATTTGGCTAGAAGTATTGATGAATCATTGGATTTTCTTTGTGTGTCCTTTCACAATTTATATATATATATATATATTGTGACCTAGGCATGAAGCCTATTTCAAACAAATTGCATGTGTCCTAGGTTACATTATATAGATATATCAGCTACCCTACACGCTAATATAGGAGCATGAGAAATGTTTGTTTGAATGCAAACCTTAATTTGACTAATGTTGGTTTGGAAACATAATTTAATTTGTTGATACCTTAGGTAAAGTCACCAAGTGAGTTCCTTATTGTGTTTATCAACATGATGCAAGAGTAACCATGGTGGTTACGTTGGCTCTCCTTGCTTATATATCTATATGATAATTACCAGAGGAAAAAAACAAAAAAAAAAAACATTCTTTAGAATGTACATCCAAATTGATTTTTAATGTAATATATGGTACATTTTCTATTGACCTTCCAAATGGTGAGGTGGAAATCTTAAATGTTGGGATGACATTTTGATGAGTATGAGACTAGCCTTATGAAATTTTGAGGCCTAACTTTCTCAATGTTGGGGTGACCTTTTCAACACACAAATGAACCTCCTACAAACCAAACATAACCTTCAAAAAACATAGGACAACATTATAAGACAACTTTTGTTACAAAATGTGATTCTTTTTCCTATCAAGTCACACTATTGAATCTAAAAAAATGTCGGGGTGACCTTTTCAACACACAAATGAACCTTCTAAAAACCAAACATAACCTTCAAAAAACATAGGACAGCATTATAAGCCAACTTTTGTTACAAAATGTGATTCTTTTGCCTATCAAGTCACACTATTAAATCTAAAAATTCCATCAACAATATTCTCTTCAATTTTGGTAAAGGCATTTAATGAATTCATTTACAATTTTTTGATTCTGTATTTAGATGATTGGATTGTCTAGACTCCAAACCTTCTTCAAAAATCACACAATTCATCTTCAAATGACGCTTGAAAAATGTCAACAAAAATCAATTTATGTATTCAAATGATGCTTCCAAAATATCAATACATATTAGGGATGTGAGTAGTTTAAAAAGTATGCACTTGTTGTTTTGATTATATTACACTTGAGAAACTAATTAAAATGTAAATGAGAGAATAAGAAAATAATAAATATATTTTGATAAGTGTGCATTACATTTTTAAAACACCTTCTATCATAATATGCTATGCAAAATTGTGATTCCTAGGAAAAACTCTCACCGACAATAAGAGGATTCCTCTATCATGACATTAAGGGAAATAAATGTTTTTCAAACACAATGAGTACCATCTAATGCAATGGTTAGAAAATCCATTAGACAAGCATTGTCATTTTCATAAAAAAATAAAATCGAAAATGGGCTTAAAGCTACAACTCTCCAATATCTTATTTTTAAATGGCTATTTGAATCTTGACTTTTTATTTGATACTTTAAAAATTCTATAATCTATTCAACAGGTTTGTCATTTTCCATATTAAAAAAAAAAATTAAAAAATAAAAATCAAAGCTACAATTCTATGAATCTATTCGAATTTTGAATTTTTAAACCGATACTCAAGAATTCTAGAATCAATTTGGTGCAAAAAATGAACTTACATATATGGATGTTGGTCGGCAGGATTGCTACTTTCGAGTAGGGATGAGCATTCAAGGTTGCTCGACCATTATTAAAAGAAGATGAAGGGCGAGAGTCAAGGCCATTATTAAAAGAAGATGAAGGCTTGGATAGATTAGTCTAGAATATAATTGCCACTGTTTCACAAAGGTTAGATCTCTGATTCATCTCGAGTACGCCATAGTGATCTTGAGAAGCATATGATCCAAAAATCCAACATCAAGCTTATATTTATGCATGCTAGATGCTAGTGGTAGTGATGGACCAACTCCCACAATTAATATATAAAGATCTAAAAGTTAAAATGAACAATAAAGGGAAAGAGAGAGATCAATTTGAAGAAGGAAGTAATGGGTGTTATACCTCTATTTTTCACCCTAGGCCTCATAAATGGACCAACTCCCACAATTAATATCTAAAGATCTAAAAGTTAAAATGAACAATAAAGGGAAAGAGGGAGATCAGTTTGAAGAAGGAAGTAATGGGTGTTACACCTCTATTTTTCACCCTAGGCCTCATAAGGGACCTACTGATATCATCTTGTTGAAATCACGCACTTGTGCTGGAAAAAACCAAATTTTTGAGCATGTTCGCTCTTTTCCTAGCTATAAGAGTGACTTGTTGCTTCTTGTCCTCATGTAAGAATCGATTGGTCGCTTGTTGCCTTAACTAAACAAGTTATTTCCCATGGAACCTTCTAGATTCAAGTAATTATGAGGAGATTAGTGAGGGATGGGTTGACTATGATGCATCATGATCCCTAGAACTTGTGCATGACCTATTTCTCAGTAAGTTATATGCCTTGAACCTATCTCTAAACTTCCAATATAATTCTATAAAAGAAAGGAAAATCAAGGGGTGAAAGTAGCTCAATTGATTATAGCCTTATGCTGCCAGAATGTAACCAAAGAGAGACATCATTTCTATGCCAAAGCCATTGAAGGCTTTAAGTGTGTTATGTGATTCAGCAAGAGGAGGAGAGCCAATGGATTTCCAACAGGAAATAGACATTACACATGTGTAGGCACCCTCATTAATAACAGTCCTATAGATGTTCTTGTCGGAGACAACAACTTGTATTTGGAATGTTAGTTGAGGGGGGGGGTCTCAAAATGTGATCTTCGAGGTAAAAAATTATCAAATTTGTATCTGTAGGATCAATTCCACTGATAGCCTTTAGCAGTGCCTTCTGTTAAGCAGTGCAACTTTGAAGGACTTCGAGAGCCGACATCGCAGAAGGTGCTTGCACCAGATCTTCTACAATACTGTAGTTTTGGGCAGCACGTGCATGAGGGTTGAAGGCAGACTTTCGAACAACACCCTTTGGGGGAGGGTGAAGAAATGTATCAAGACTCGGTCGTTCAAGATGAAGAGGACCGTTTGGAGGTGAAGTTGAAGGAGGTTGTTGAACCATTGAAGGTGTTATGTCATCAACCTTCTCCTTTGAGGAAGAATAATCTTTGGCTCGAGTGGTGAGTGTAACGTCATTCTTTCTGGAATCACCAGTACACATGAGTACATAAGAAGTAGTAGAGGGAGAGGGTTGGTCATGGATGACCAGTTGGGCCTGTTGTTGATAAGGGAAAGGTTGAGACAAAATGGCAGGTGTGGGAGGTTTCACAGTCCCTTGGAGGAACTTAGTAACCTCGGCCCATCGTGGACAATCTTTCATATAGTGATCATCACCACAAATAAGGTAAGGGTATCGGGGTTTGTGATTATCCTTATCATCAACAAGTTGGGTTTTGGATTTCTCATATTGTGGGTTATTTTTATCCTCCTTATTCTTACCCTTCCCTTTTTTGGACTTATTCTTTTTGGCAGGCGTAGATTGAACAGATTTAACCTCAGAGGTTTTGTCGGTGGGTGGAGTAGGAGATAGATCATTTTGAACATTAAAATAATTAGACTTGGGGTTGGTGGGAGAGGCTTACGTATTTTTAGGTTGAGCATGGAAAGTGCCAATCACACCATCAATTGCATGAGAAGCAGGAGGGGTAGGTGAAGTAGGGGTAGTAGAAGGGTGAGGTGCATCAGGGAGTAAGTCATAAAGAGTACCCGTTTGTGAATAAACGAGGTCAAGGTACTGAGCATCACTGATAGCCTATTCTTCAGTGACAACTCCACCCATAGAAATATCACGAGAGATCTCATTCACAAATGATTTCGTGAACCACTCTGCCAATAACTAATCGGGAAGATCGAGTTTGATCAAATGTCGTCTTTGTCTCCACTCATGAATGTGATCAGAGATGTGAGTGGCCTTAGTTTGTTTGAAGGAACTCAAGATCTCAGTTCCTGTTTCATAATGGATCGGTAATTGGTAGTGTGTGAGGAAAGCCATGGCTAGGGTATTAAAGTCAGTGAAGAAACCTAGTGGTAGTTCTATATACCACTTTGCAGCCGAACCCATGAGAGTTCATTGGAAAAGTCATAACTGAATGGAATCATCCATCAGAAAGTTCAATGAACACCAAAGGTGGAAAGTCATGACATGGTTGTTCGGATCCTCTCCCGGGTTACCGTCAAATTTTGGGATGTCGGACGGTAATTTGGCTAGTATAATGGGCCAATGGGGAGAATGTAGGATAGGATCATTCAAGATTCTAGACAAATCAGGTAGATCCAAAGTGGCTAAAAAGGGTAATTGTCTATTCACAGGAGGATACTAGTGACTTTGGGAAGGGAGTCTCATTGGTATACTAGTAGGACCATAAGCAGTCTATATGTGAGGCAAAGGTCCTAACAGATTCAGATGTGTGGGCAGAGGCATGTAGCCCATAGGGTTGTACTAATTGGAGATGTTCCCTTGGGGAGGGACACTAGATTGAACGTTCGAACCCCGAATGGGATTGGAAGAACTGAGGTATGACTGGCCTGAACTAGGGGGTATAAAAGAGCTAACCTGAGGTTGTTTCCCCCCAGATGATTGTGGATTTCCCTGAATAAGCAGATTCCAATACTGGGCTAGTGATCCGGGGATGTTCTGTCCATATTGTGGATTATATCCTTTGAGTGGGGGTTGTCCTCCGAGTGAGGATGATGTCCCAATTTGAGTTTGACCTCGAAATTGAGTTTTCCCCCCTGGGTTATACTGTTCTCCACTAGGAATCTGATAACTAGAAGTGAATAACGGAGTAAAAATTCCAAAGGTGGTAGAGCCACTGGGTCTGAATCCTCCTATAAAAGGTGGATAATACCCTATGAAGTGGAACTGGGATGGTTTTGGAATAGAACTGAAAGCAACATTATACCCAGGAAGAGTAAAGACTCCAGAAGCTCCGGATGGAACTTGGGTAGGAATGGGGATAGAAGCATTCAAAGAATTATACCCAAGAGGGAGTGACAGGATTTGTCTAGATGAACGTGATGTACCAATAGGAGATTGGCTAGCCACCGTGTTCCCAATAGGGATGATTGTAGTGTTTGGGACCATTATGGAATGGGCCTACTGATGAGGGATAGTTGATTTAGGACCAGCTTCTGAACCAGCGAAGAAATAGAAAGTTGTATTGTTAAAGTGATCTAAATGTATCGTAAATGTAACAGATGTCTTGGGTGGTTCAGAAACGACAGGTATCTCAGCTTCAACCTTTGAGTCGGGAGGGTTCCGTCTAGAAGTTGGAGTTCGATATATGTCAGTGGTCCAAAAAGGATCTTCGTTTTCAAGGCCAACACGGATTCCAGTTGGTATTCCATAAGTTTCAACAACAAGTTCTTTGGACGAGTTAAGTCGGAGAATATGTCTCTCATATCCAAGAGGTAAGAGGAAAGCGTCGAAAGAATTGGAAATGATTCGAAAACTTTCTAAAGAGTCAGTTCTCTCCACTTGTGAAGGTATGTGATCTTGGATCTCACTCTGTTGAGGAGAGTCCTCTATTGGATTAGGGAGAAAGGGTTGGGAAACTTCTAGATCTTCCAGAAGTAGTCCTTGCATCCTACACAAATGGCGTGGAGGGTCAATGTTGGCCGAACCGAAAATTGTACGAAAAAAATCTATGGCCAACTATGTAAAAAAACAGCACTCGCTAGTAGAATCTAGGAATCAAAACCAAGCAAACAAAACCTTCTTGTTCTGAAGTCACTAGTTGGTGATGAAATCCAACGTCGTGAATTCGAGACAAGAAGGGGTTGGGCTAGGGTGGAAAATTTACATTGACGACATGCTTAATGAACTTACACCTTGGTGCAAGCTCCCACACATAATCGTGGGTATACCCTCCAAGGAGCTCGAGTGATTTTGGCCAACATCAATTCCAGGTATCATGAAGACTTTCCCCTCCACAATCACCTTGTGTAAGACCCTAAGAAGATAGGAAACAAAGGCTACCAAAAACAACAATGATGCCTGGGGAGACAGTTGACAGTCCGATCCACGCGCACAGGCAGGGTACCTAGCCCAAAATCAACTTGAGAGGCTTCCACTCATCATTGTAGGTATACCTTCAAGATACCCCCATAATACGCGCAATCTCTACACTGAGATCAACAAAGCAAGGTGAGTAACTCTGTTAATCTCAATGTGACCTCAGGCTTGACCCTTGTGTGAGAAGGGCTTCCTAGGACAAAATGTTGCAAATGGAATTTTGCACTCCCTATCACAAGATGCTATTGTGTGTTTGGTGCTTTGGAGAGTGTGTCTCACCGCCTATTCCAAAGCTCTAGCCTAGCTAATGTTGGTGTAAAAGAGACCTAGAAAAAATTACTAGTTAAGTTTTAGATTTTCACAATATTTTTAAAGGCTGTTGTTACTCAAGAGGGAGACGGGAATGAAACCAATGTTGTGTAATACTTTGACCCAACAATATGCAAATATAAATGAATGATTCAAATTTTCGTTCAATGAATTATATCTATAGCAGGGAGAAGATGTTTCTGGAATGATGTAAGCTACGAAATATACTTCCTTTTTCTTTAAATGAACACAATTTCAAACAACCAATAAACAATGGACTTCTTCAATGTTCTCTTCTCTTAAATGCAATATATTTTCTTATATATGATTATTCAAAAGAATGGATAACTTCAAATTCTTCCTTTCTAATACCAGACCAAGGGCATAGCAGAGAAAAGACAAGAAATCCAAGAAAATATATACCTTCAATAAGCACTCAAATCGAACTTTCAATGAAGACAAAAAAAACAAAAACTGGTGAAAAAGTATTTCCTCAAATACAGATGAAGAAACAACTTCTCAATCATCAAGCAATCTAGAATACATAATCAGTCCAAAACTTCAAATCTAATCCAAGATTTTTAATCGAACAAGCACTCAGATACAAGCTCAGAGATTATACCCTTGTTGTTAAAAATCCTAAATGAAAACTGGAAAATGACTAAGAGAGGTGTTCTATCTCCGAAAACCAATCAACAACAAGTCAAATGTTTAGAAAAAAGTCATATGTTGGTATTAAAAATCCTTTCCAGTTGGTTAAAGCCAAAACTGGGCATCACAAAGGCTAGGACCCAACTCAAAAAATTTCACAGATGCCGCTGCAGGCTGATAGCATGCCACAGTGCGAAAATTAAGAGTTTCCGCGGGCCAGAAATGGATAGGGTGCGAAAATCCCGCACTGAAGAAAAAACCAGGGTGCGGAAATTGGAGGTTTCTGCAAGCTATGTATAAGGTATAGTGCGGAGGTGTTTGTAAATCAAGAAATTCTGAGAAGGGAGCAAAGGATCTAAGTGGATTTTAAATCCAAAGAATCTAAATGGATCTCCCACAGACTCAAAGACTGATTTGAAATGAAAAGAATAGGTAAAGAGAAAATGGCCAACAAAAAACTACAATCAAGTCATATCCCCTGTGTAGTCGCCAATTTTGTTATTGGATAAATCGGTAAATGTGGGCATAAACTAATCTCCCTAGATCCACCTGGATCTAGAACAAAACAAGACAGGACATGATGCTTTCCCTAGGTTGCTACCATTGAATTTACCACCAAAGAAGGATTGTATGACACACCTTTATATATCGCTTCCCTATATCTTCTTTGTCCCTGCTTCTTTCCGGTGCTCTTATGAGATCAGATCTGCAATGACACAAACCAACCAAAGTGAAAGCAACAATTGTAGATTCAATGGAATCCTAAACATGTGATCAAGGAGTCATGCAATAAAATACTGATGATTTTATGGGAAAGAAACATGTCATTGTATCATATTAAGTAAAAGTGGAAGATACAACCAAATTGCCTTGATGTCGGAAGTTCCCTTTCAGTGGTCCTTTGTTCCAACACACACATACACTTGCTCTAAATTTGCATGAAGATAATCCACAAAGCTTGATGGACAAATGGAGGCCTTAAGGATCAATTGTATCAGGATTCTCCACACAGTCTTCAACCTATTTTTTGCTCAATATGTTGGGTATGTGTTATATTCTTTGCACGAGTAGTAGTGTCTGAGTGCCTGTGCCGGGTGCACAGGGGGGTTAGAGGGGGGTGCAGGGTGGTGAAGCCCCCCTCGCAGGGGTTTGGAGGCAACGCCCCCAAAACATTTTTTCGCACCGGGATGACATATTTCCAGGACCACATGATATTTAGGTGGTTTTTCGGCACATGGTTTTTGCCGATGGTTTTCTATTTCTGGTTAAGGAATTATGGTTTTGGACTAATCCAGGTCATTGGGTTAGGGTTTTGGATGTTGTTGGCTCCTATATGTATATTTTATTGTAAACAATGTATGAATATAATATATGTTGGTTTTCCCGGTTTGGGTTTCCAGGTGAAAAATATATGTGTAATGTTTGTAGTAATGTTTGTATTTGCCATTGTATCTTTTCTGTTCTTTTCTGAATATTAGTTTGTAGTATATATTATACAAGGTTAGAATTTACATTTGGTATCAGAGCTTTATTGGCTTCAGGGGGATGCCTTTGTCGTCAAGGGTTTGGCTCGGGACTGTGATAAGCCTTGTTACAGTGGGAGATCTGTGGTATTGTTTTTCAGGTGAAAAGAAATGGCAAGCAATTTGAAGATGGAGATCGAGAAGTTTAATGGGAAAAGCTTTGAGCTATGTAAGCTCAAGATGGAAGATATTTTGGTGGACATAGATCAGTGGATCGTAGTAGATCCAGGTACTGCACCTACAGGAACTTCTGCACATGACTGGAAAAAGACGGATCAGAAGGCAAAGAGCACAATTCGACTGTGTCTCTCCAATTCAGTATTACTGAATGTGTCAGAAGAAGCTACAGCCAAGGATTTATGGGAAAAGTTGGGGAAGTTGTATCAGTCTAAGTCCCTGGTAAATAAACTATTCCTAAGAAAGAATCTGTATAACTTGAGGATGAGAGATGGAGACTCAGTGGCAGAGCATTTGAATGCCTTCAATACTGTGGTAAGTCAGTTAGTATCTATTGATATTAAAATTTCAGATGAAGATAAATGTATCAGTTTGTTGTGTTCTTTACCAGACTCGTGGGATAGTCTGGTTGTGGCCATAGGTAG
>ML778257.1:123251-198047 GCA_009831015.1 Picea engelmannii
AAAGAAAGTATCACTGATGAAGGTGGACACTTTGAAGAATGTTGCAGATTCATTAACAAAATCTGTGAGCACTGAGAAGTTCTCTTGGTGTAGAGGATCCATGGGCATTGTTGCCCTAGATTGTTGACTATGTAACCCTGTAATCCCCTGTGTGCAAAGAAAACAACAAGTGGGAGAATGTTGGGTATGTGTTATATTCTTTGCACGAGTAGTAGTGTCTGAGCGCCTGCATCGGGCGGTTAGAGGGGGGTGTAGGGGAGCGGAGCCCCCTGCGCGGGGGTTCGGGGGCAGCGCCCCTAAATTTTTTTTTCGCATCAGGACGACATATTTTCGGGACCACATGATATTTAGGTGGTTTTTCAACACATGGTTTTTGTTGATGGTTTTCTATTTCTGATTAAGGAATTAGGGTTTTGGACTAATCCAGGTCATTGGGTTAGGGTTTTGGATGCCGCTAGCTCCTATATGTATATTGTATTGTAAACAATGTATGAATATAATATATGCTGGTTTTCTCGGTTTGGGTTTCCAGGTGAAAAATCTCTGTGTAATGTTTGTATTTTCCATTGTATCTTTTCTGTTCTTTTCTGAATATCAGTTTGCAGTAGATATTGTACAAGGTTAGAATTTACACAATATTTCTTGACCTTGCTTAACCTTTTCCATCAGAAATCCATTATTATATAGGAGAGGGGAAGTGGTTATTAGGATGAGAATGATCCCACCAAATCAGAAAATCCAGTAAGATCACAACCATACGAATGCCACCTCACATTCTAGAAGATTCTCCTTCTAGAAACTTCGTGAAACTTCTTCCTTTTCTTAGCTTCAAGCGTCGTCGCACCCTGCATATATAGCAACATGCAGAAATCCTGCAAGCCATACATAGAGCAGCTTGTGGAAATCAAGGATTTTCGCACTGTGTACCACTGTCAGCTTGCGGCGTCATTCTAAAAATGTGCCTTGTAGGGGAAGAACTCAGCCATTTTCCTCATGTGAAAGATTGTTTTGGAATCTTGAACACATGTCTATGGAGTCATCATCAGAGTGACCAAAATAATGTGTAACACCAACAAACGACTTAGCCTACATGCCTCCTACATAGCTTCTGTGCACACCTTTCACCCTTACTGATAGTAAAACCCCGGTATCCCTCCCAAGTTTTTCTAAGATTAACTCAGAAGCCTGTCAACACACTCCTTGTAGACTAACACTACACTCCTTGCAAATTTTCTCAGGAAGAGAAACAATTGAAACTTATCGTTTCCTCTCAGAATCATTCACTCAACATTCATAAGCATAAACACATAACAGAGACTAAAAGAAAATAGCAAAACATACCATTCATAAAATGAACACAATGAGCACATCACACCATGAAATTGGATCAAATCCTTCTCTGTTATATTAAATTGAGTGCTTTGTATATAAGGGTTTTCAGTAACTTCGACAATACTCTCTACAACATCTTCTTCTTACCATCACTATGATAATAATCAGACATATAGTTTACATATCTTTTACAAAGAGGAGTTCATCGAGCTTTCCCTCCAACTATCTATGTGCTATCTTATCAAATTAAGACTATTAAATACTAAGGCCTCATACAATAAATGAAAGGCATAGACAGATAAGAGAAAAATGCTACAGATATGTACTGTCCATAAATACATTGACATAATTGCAATCCTTCTCAATCTTGCATTAAGGTTTCACCTTCTTGTTCTTTTAATGATGCTTTAATTACATTGACATCAAAACTTTTGAACTTGCCATTTCCTTCAAGATTTTGAATTCTTCAAAATTTGCGTTGGTCGTTGCCTTTTCCTCCTTGAGCGTCTTTGATATGGATGCTCCTGCATCACACATACACATAATAATTGATATTTTGTTGACTCAACTTGTGAATAAATACAAAGAGTTACAATAAAAGTGGAAACAATATAATGCTTTGCTACTGACTCAATACATTTCTATTGACTCTTATGGTTCCAAATTATTCCACATACACTTTGATCAATAAAAAATCATTCTTATTTGATCACAAGTTTATATACAATCATTTATTCAAAAACTTATTAGTCCTCCCACATTGTAATCTTCAAAGATATATTTATTTATATGACAAGTTCATCTCTCTTCATTTATACTTAAAATATATAATAAATTTGGTATGAATTACTTAGTTTCGTATAAGCAAATTCAATTATAATCACAAAGGAAAATTATATTTTAATTTGTCATTTATCACACAACACCTTAAGGTCGCGTCCATTTTACCTTAGCTTAATTCAAAAATGTTTAAGAGCAAGGTTTTATTAATTATATGATATATTTTTTCCAAGTTTATTATTAATCATAAAACTAATGAATTAGATTTTAATATATGTAATTATCACAAAGGAAAATTATATTTTAATTTGTCATTTATCATACAATACCTTAAGGTCGCGTCCATTTTACCTTAACTTAATTCAAAATTGTTCAAGAGCAAGGTTTTATTAATTATATGATATATTTTTTCCGGTTTATTATTAATCATAAAACTAATAAATTAGATTTTAATATATATAATTTTTATATGAATAATTTACTTATTAAATATATTATTTTCTATAGATAATTTACTTATTAAATGATTTTTTAAGAAATATCAATATTTTTTGATAATTAAATAAATTTATGAAAAAAATAAAATAAATATCATTTAGATTATCATTAAACATGTAGATCTCTTGATTTAGACATTAATCACCATTTTAGTTTCTTTAGCTCTTTCACACGCTTTCAACCATATTTTTGGATCTTGTATCATAATGTATCATGATGTGTACTATATGAAGATGTATGCTCTAAATATTGAAAGACACATGAAAGACACTTATATTTTTAATTAAATATTAACCATTGAATAATAGTGAAATCAACATTTTATTTTTATTGTTTTTATTTTTAAACTGTAAATAAAAAAATATCCAATCTAGATTTGTGAACCAATAAAAATTATAAAAATAAAATATTTTTCATATATATTTAAAAAAAACTTTGATTTTACCATTTATAAATTACAAACTAATTATCAAATGTCAAACTCTCTTATAAAAATAATTTAAATATATTAATTATAACATATACCTTACCCACCATGCTATAATTTAATTGACATGGTGTAAAAGTCAAGTTTAAAATTAACAATAAATGTTAAATTTTATTTTTGAATCTTTTCATTATAAATAACAACTTAATTTTGATATGAAAATTCTTAGTCATTTAAATAAAAGTAAATGAAATTAACAATAATGTAACCATCAATCTTATCAAATTCCACTATATTGTTGTGGGTTTCTGAGAGTATTCCTCAAGTGACTCTAATTAAAGGGTTCTTTACATGGAAATGGTAAATGAGATTATTTTACTAATTCAACTTCCTCGAAGCAATCATTATTTGGTCTTGTTGTGGATGATTATAGTTTTAGAAGGGAAAACCATTTCTCTAGCCTTGTGAACCATCATGATCATAGAAGAGCTCTCCAACAATGCCACTAGATGTGTGATGTAAAGACAAATTGCAAGTTTTTAAATCCCCCTTAAAGTCTCTTTGAAGTTTATCATCATTAGGGTGCTCCTTGTATCATGCAAATATGTCATGATTCTAAACTTATATGGAATTGCCTTCCTTATTGGTTTATATATGAATATTTCTAATAAAATTGTAACAAATGTTGTAAATAAAACCATCTACACTAATATTGCAAAAGTTTCCACATCAAATTTTTGAAATACATAAATTAAAACAAAACTAAATAAAATTTAATTTAATAAAATATTTAATTTAGTAGATTCAATTTATAAAAACACAATAACAAAAGTATGTATGAACTATTTCAAAGCTTAAAGTACCAAGATGAGTTGATAGATAATCTAATCAAATCTCACTAACTTTTTGTAAAGTCTAAAGGATTAAGGTGAATGGATGGGGAATCTAATCAAATAACATGAAGCATGTGGTCTTGCGTTATTTTTTTACACTCATTGTTAGGAGACATAATAATTGATATTTTACTGAATCAACTTTTGAATAAATGTAAACAAGGCTACTAGGTAGCATATACCTGCCAAATATAATAATGAAAGTATTGTTTAAGGAGATAGGAAGAGAAGGAGTAGATATGAAATGACTAGATGACAGAAATATTTATTACACTAACATTGGGGGAAGTGAAGGCAACAATAAGACTTCAAAGTTTTTGGCCAAAGATAAATGAGATTTAAAATTTAAAATTAATCATTATTTTTTAAAACTTTAGATAAAGAGATATATATTTTATGGTCAACCATGAACTAATAGAAAGTCAAACCTAACTCAACACTATATACCATGCCTATCGACAGGTATAATAATGGTGGGAATAAACGTAGAAACGATACAACAATTGTTACCGACTTTATGGCTCTTCTATGTTAGTCACCA
This sequence comes from Picea engelmannii, assembly GCA_009831015.1. Taxonomy (NCBI): domain Eukaryota; kingdom Viridiplantae; phylum Streptophyta; class Pinopsida; order Pinales; family Pinaceae; genus Picea; species Picea engelmannii. Next base: position 127,723 of record ML778257.1, read on the forward strand.
TCCAAATTAGTCTTTTGGGATAACATTGCCTTATTCACACAAAACGAAAGCTTCCTTATCTCAATAATATATCCATCCATTCATTGAATGAATATATTTATAATTTTTTTTATAAATAGAAGTAATAAAAAAATATAATCTATATTTATATTTATAAATAATTTTATTTTTTTAGTAAGTTTTTTATAAATTATTTGTTACGAATAGCAATATCAAGCAAATAATTATCTACTCGTATCTACTCGGGTTTGAGTTGTAAAAAAAGGAAACCAACTCCATTCAAGTTTAATGTTTAGTTTGAAATGTTTTGTAGGGCCAAAAAAGATTAAAGCAGTAGCACATGTAGACAGTAAAATCCTAGCTAGGAATTTGGCTAAAACTACAAAGTTATAGTGATATCCTAACCACAGTAAGCAAAACGTCTAGACAAGACAATTAAACCTGATCATTGGGCGAGGATTCACCCTAGTGATCCAAAGGAAGGAGAATAAGCTTTTGCAGATATATTGCATCCCAAGTTGGCAGGTTTTTATTTAAATGATGAGCATATGTAGTGTCATGCATTGACTCGAGCATGGTGACCTGATGTTCCAGGATCTTAATATTGTATTTGAGGTCAGCTATCTCACTACGGAATTTGAAGATCAATTGTTGCAATATGGCCAAAGCGTCCATGACTTGTTGGTTGAGCCCGTCGAACGATGAGTGATGTGGACCCAAGGAGAAGCGCTCTGTCCAATATCTCAGGAAGAGCTCAGCAGAGTTGAAAAAGTATGGTCCACCGTCAAAGATCATTTCCATGTATTCTAGGTTATAGAAAATTATGGTGAAGAAGCCTTTCAAATCCAGTTGAAGGTCGAAGTGCCCTTGGGCTTCCATAGTGATGGATCCATTTGATTAAATCCCATTCAAAGGGCCATAGACCCAAAAAATTCCCTATTTGCATGTGATCTCTCATGTATTTTGTTTTCTCTCCAATTTTGAATGAGCTTACAATGTATTTTGGTGCCACCGAAGCCTAAGGGAGACATGTGTCGTGTTCCCAGATTTGAGCCACCTTTGAATGGGATGACTGAAGATCCACTTTTACAGTTTTCCCTTTGTTAGAGCTTTCAAAGGAAGTAGATGTGTGAAGGTGCGGCGACAACTCAAAGGGATATGGGATGGAAATCAGATCTACACCCACTTCGAAAGATCTAACAAATCGATAAAAAAAAAAACACTATAATTTATAGAACTCATCAACCAAACCTAATATATATATATATTTTTTAAAATAAATTATTTTCAAAAAATTATGAATAAAATTATTATTAATTTTATACTAACAAAATTTTACTTATTTATCATATTACATATTTTATTATTAATATCCTTACAATGCAATGTATACTTATTTGATCATACGTTTATATACAATCATTTATTCATAAAATTATTAGTGCCCCTACATTGTACTTTTCAATAAAGATGTATTTATTTACATGACAAGTTCATTTCTCTTCATGATAAGTACTTAAAACAGATAATAAATTCGGTATGAATTACTTAGTACAAATTCAATAATAAATATAATTGAAATTATATTTTAATTAATATAATTCACCATATTTTATTTATTTTTATTAAGTAGACATTTATCATATAACTATGTGATATATTTTTTTAATGTTTATTATTAATCATAAAAGTAATAAATTATATTTCTAACATTTATTATTTTAATATCGATAATTTACATATTAAATTTTATTTTTAGAAAACATTAAAATTTCTTGATTAATTAAATGGATTTATTTAAAAAAAGATAAATATCATCTAAATTACTACTAAATATGTAGGTTTCTTAGTTTGGGTATTAATCATCATCTTAGTTTCTTTAGTTCTTTCACAAGCTTTCAACTATATTTTTGGGTGATGTATCATGATGTGTGTTTTAATTGTCTTTTTGAGACCACTGACGAAACTTCCTTTAAAAAATGAATCATATAGACCTTCTATGCAGATTGTCAATTGCTCAAAGGTGAGAATATAGTCAATGACTATGTTTGTTTGACGTAATTTTGTCAGTGATCCCAAATAGTTAGTGTCATGTTCAAAATGAGCATAAAGGACATGCATAAACAAGGCCTGAGCAATGTAGTCTCCATAAGCTTTCTTATATCATTGTCACCATTGCGAACATTCTGAATCCAAATATAAGACCCCCACTTTTAGTTTATGTAGGTCATCAATGATGCCATGGAGAGAGAAATAGTGTTCCATTTATGTAACCCAACCCGAGGGATCAAAACCATCAAAATTGTTCATGTCGACCCCTGGTAAACCCTAGCTTCAAGTTGTTGGTTCTTAGTGGGTGGGAGTTGAGCTCATTGTGTATGCAAATAATGAGAAAAACTAATCCACTAGATCCATTGTAAATCAATGCAAGAGAATGTGGCATGTTCTTGAGTGGAGAGAGTACAAAATCAACATGTGAAAACTTCTTCATGAGTATAGTACATCTTAATTGTTGTCATAATCATTGACAAAGCATACAAATTCACATGCATATGGAAGAGTATTAGTACTAACTATTAAATAACAATGAAATCATTATTTTTTTTCTAATTTTTTAATTATAAATGAAAAATATATAATTTAGATTATTGAACCAATAAAAATCATAAAAATTAAATATTTTTTATAAATATTTAAAAAACTCAAAGTTTATTATTTATGTAAAACTCTCCTTTAAAAAATATTTAAATATTTAAATTATAAAGTATACCTTACATCCACAATTTCTATTAGATCATAAATGTGGTTTTGAAAATCAAATTTAGAATAAATCAATTTTACATTTTACTTTTAGCTCTTTTCCTTAAAGAATAAAGTAATTTTGATAAAAAAAAAATATTTAATTAATGAAATTATTTTTTAAAAAAATTAAAACATTAAAGTAATAATCAATCTTATCAAAATCCACTATATTATAGTATATTGTTCATTATCATCTAGAAGTACAAGTATACTTTCGAATAAAGTTAAACAAGAGCAATAACTATAAAGCAGTTAGTCCTTGCTTTAAAATTATGTTTACATTTTATTTAGTTAATTGATAAATACAATAAAAGTTTTTAAACTATTTAGTGTTTAACTATATACACTCTTTGTGTTTAATGTTATTTTAAGTTTCACCAAAAGGTCAATTTCAATTGTGTCAATAGTTTTAAATTTGAAGTTTGTTAAACCATTCAAGCCACCTCCAAGCAACAAATAAATCTAATTAAATTTAGATTTGGAGTCACCACTACACCAAGAGATGAATTTAAATTTGAAATTGTTCAAAGGCACGCCACACCAATGGATGAACTTAATTAAAATAAATTTGAATGCTACTTTAACATTTATTTCTATTTTTAAATCTTTATCAATGATAAAAATGAGTATTTGACCTATATGAATTTAGAAATCTATATGTAATTTTTTTTCAATAAAACTATGGAGAGTAAGTTATTGAATGATATTGTATGTCTAACACCAATATATATTTAAATTCATGGAAATTCAAATTCTATCTCTCTTTCTTTATACAAATGTCTAAATTTCTAACATTTTTTAATGGAAGATGAGCTATGTATTGTTGTTATATTATCATTAAGTGGTAATGTGAATATTTTATTGAGATACGTTTTCAACATAAAAAATTATTAATTTCCTAAAAAAGACTTATACAATATTTTTATTGTTTTAAGTTGGTGTTTACAACACAAAATGTCTATTTTGGTCATGAATATGGATGAATAACACATTATCATCATAATAATCACATTTATGATGAGCGATTGTTTTAAGGTATTAAAATTCTCAAAATTGTAATTTTGTTTTTTTCAAATAATGTATTTAAAAAATATGACTATATTTGACATTACACATTTTACTAATAATTTTATTTGGATATTTTATATGGTGATTTACAATTTTAAAAAAATAATAAGTTATTATTAAAGAAAACAACTTTTAGTATTTTATAAAAGATTACAAATTCTTTACATAAACTTATGTGTTCATGATCCATACAAAAGTGAAAAAATCTTTAAATTTTGAGAAACTATTTTTAAGACAAATAAAAAACCCTTTTTAAAACTTGAAATCTTTATTGATATCTAATTTAATATAAAAAACTCTTTTTAAAACTTTTAGTCTCTCTCTATATATATAATCATTTTAATAATTAAAAATTCTAAAACTTTAACAAACTTTACAAAAATTTGCCAATAAAATTGATAAGTCAACTCAATTTAGCCTAAAATTCACTATATTCCGTGCTTTGATGAATAATAATTTCAATTAAGGCAACCATGAATCTGATCAAAATCCACTATATTACAATAAATATAATATTATTGGTTGTCCATCACCATCTAGAGAGGTACAATTATAAGTTAAGTTGGAATAAAGTTAAAATAATGATTTCAATAAAGGTGGAAGAGGTACAATAATTATTGCTTTATTTTATTCTTATCTTTTTTATTTTGGGTGAAAGGTGTGAATGTATTAGGGTGATGTTGGGTGGGTGTGAACCTTCACACTTCAATTTCAAACCTTCTCACTCCAAACATTGTTAACATAGCCATGCATCCTAAGGTCACTTATTTTAGGATGTTATTGATGCACATGTAATGTGGAGGCTTGGCACAGGGATGTTGGTCTGCCTGGGAGAAGATGTGATTCAGGGGATGGGTAAATGATCTTTTCTAACTACTGGTCTCATCAATTCTTTAAGGGAGAATGGACATCATCTCCTTTTTTAGACTGCAGACATGTGTAGTCAAAATCCTATTTCATTTAAGTGGAAATTGGCTAGGGAGTTGGGCTTAGGCGGCCAGGAGGCTAAGGAATGGGAGGCCTTTAGCAAAGAACCGATTCATGAAGGAATTTTCCTCACATATTCCTCGGACGAGCTGGTATGGACAAGGAACACATCCATGGGGATTATGACTGCAAAAAATGCATATGATGCTATTGCATCAAAGATCTGGACAAGGAGCACTAATTGGTGGCACAATGCATTGTGGAAATGGGGCATAACTCTCAAAATCAAGTTGTTCACTTGGTTGTTGATGGATAACAAGATTCTCACCTCGGATAATTTACAAAGAAGAGGGTGGCGGGGTCCTAGAATATGTGCCTTGTGCAAGAAAGATTTAGTCACATCTCAACACTTGATGTTATACTGCACTTTTGCACAATAGGTTTGGACAGGTTTTTTGACAACTCTCAAGATTACTACTAGGTGGAAAAGTGGGAACATTCAATTGTTTTTTAAGGATTTGAGTCATAAGCACCCTAGGTGGATCACTCTACCTTCTATTATCTACTAGAACATCTAGCTAGAAAGGAACATTGTACTATTTGAGGAAGGACAAACTTCTATAGAAGGGGTGTTCTATAGGACCCCAGGTTGGGTTAGGTACTTAAAGAAGAAGCCTCAACCTTTACTTAAAATGAAACAACCACCAAAGTATTCGATAAGAAGAGTTGCAACATGGTTTGATGGGGTTGCACAGAGAAATGGACAGTGTAGCGGAGTAGGTGGAATAATTGTTGAAGTTTGGACAACATCGGGAATACATTCTTACACACACACACACACACACACACACACACACACACACACACACACATATATGACATGATATTTATAATACAACGTATAAATATACTTAATAAATAAGTAGTTACTTATTATCCAAGAGACACATACTTTCATGGATGGTCACCATATGTTCTATATATATGAAACTCTCATCAATGTAATAATATATCAATCCATTATAATCATTTTATCTTAGCATTTTATACTGTACTCGTGTCTTCGTGCATGGTTATTCTTCTTGTGATCTTGGTTATTACTGTTGCTATTGTTCATGGTTTATGCTTCAGTTCATGTAAATTTGTAAAGAAACTGAATATAATTGAACAACATTAAACTCCAACATGGTATCAGAGTAGTGTTCTTGAAAGAAGACTATTGCACATGCATTGACCTTCTACAACAACTCATCGTACCTTTCCTACAATTCATTGTTTTGCTGCAACTGCAACTCAGGAAAAATTTTATGCACTCTTCCAACAACCATGGTGAACTGTATTTTGGTGGAAGATAGGCTTGATGGAACAACCAACTTCATTTCTTGGAAATCTAGATTGCTCATCACTCTAGAAGAGAGTGACCTAATGAAGTACATTGAAGAAGTTGTACCGAAATCAACTGATGATACAGAAAAATCTCAATGGAGGAAGAATGATGCAAAATCTAGAAATATCATCATCTATTCTGTGAGAGACCATTTAATCCATCACATATCCAATTTGAAGACAACTAAGCAGATGTACAATGCCTTGAAGAAGTTGTTTGAGAGAAACAACACCAACATAACACTTGCCTTGAGACACTAGCTTCGGAATTTGAAGATGACGAAGTCTGATACAATTGCCACCTTCTTCATGAAGATTTGAGAGATCATAGGTCAGTTGGATGCTATTGGTGAAATCATCTCTGATAGAGAACTTTTCATGATTACCCTTAATGGTCTTCCAAGCCATTGGGAGCCATTCATTCAAAGTATCAGTGGCCGATCAAAATTGCCCAAGTTTGATCGTTTATGGGTAGAATGTACTCAAGAGGAGACCAAACTTTCATCTAGACGCATGCAATGTTCCCATCATGATGACAATCTATCCCTTGCCACTCATGCAAGGAAAAGAAAAGGAAAAAGAAGAGGTTTCGACAAAACATTTAAAGGAAGGAAGTCAACACCAACTTCTAAGAACAAAAAGAAGGACATGTCAAAGGTTCAGTGCTTCAGATGTGACAAGTATGGCCATTATGTGAAAAATTGTCCTACATGGAAGAAAGGAAAGCAACATGCTTCCACTGCTAATGTTTATTTAGAACCACCTTAGAGGAAGTCAAGGAATGAAAGCATGAACGATGAAGAGTTCTTCTTCATTTCATCCCTCTCAAGTATGGTTCCTACTAGTAATGATATTTGGTTGATTGACAATGGTGCTTCCAGACATATGACTGTATACAGAGAGCACCTTACAAATCTAGTAGAGAAAGAATCTCATTTGCATGTTGTACTTAGTGATGATTCTAGATATACTGTGAAGGGAGTTGGATCCACTTCCTCACAATTGGATTCTGGCACCCCACTCCATTTGAGTGATGTATTATTTGTACCTGGGATGAGAAGGAACCTTGTCTCTATTTCATCCTTAGAGAACAAAGGCTAAAAGGTTTCTTTCTCTTATGGAAAGGTTCTTGCATGGAACAAGAGCTCTAGTATGGATTATGCTCGGGTGATTGGTGTTTGAGAGGACAGATTGTACAGATTGCTTGTCTGACCAGTAAAGGCCTTAATACATGATTCTATTAGTTTGAGTGAACTATAGCATAGGAGACTTGCTCATTTACATTATAGATCTCTACTTCCTCCGGGGAAGATGGTGACAAGCCTTCCAAATATCCATGTTGAAAACAATGGCATTTGCAGAGGTCATGCTCCTAGAAAGAATGCCAAGGGGTCCTTTTCGAGCAACGACAATAGATCCAAGGGGATCTTAGACTTGGTTCATATAAATTTATGTGGACCCATGACAATTGCTTCCTTGAGTGGATACCTATACTATGTGATCTTTATTGATGACCACTCTCGGAAGACTTGGATTTACTTCTTGAAGACCAAGGATGGAGTCCTTGCCAGATTTCAGGAGTACAGAGCATAGGCGAAAATTTGACCGGAAAGAAGATTAAAGGGTTGAGATCAAATAATGGAGGAGAATACATCTCCTAGGATTTCATTGATTTCTGCATTGAGGCAGGGATCAAGAGGGAGTACACTGTTCCTTAAAACCCTCAACATAATGGGGTCGCAGAGAGGAAGAACAGATCTATTTTTGAGGCAGTCAAGAAAATGATTCATGATCAAAATTTACCTATGTTTGTGTGGGCAGAAGCATCCATGACTGTAGTATATGTTCAAAATAGAAGTCCTCATAAGACTTTAAGGAACATGACTTATGAGGAATCCTTCACCAGAGTGAAGCTTGAGGTTGGACACTTTAGAATATTTGGGTGTCTAGTATACATTCATATACCCAAAGAGAAAAGGACCAAGATAGACCCTTCAGGTAGAAAGGGTACATTTGTGGGGTACAATGAGTCTTCAAAGGCATACTACATCTACATCCCTGGTCAGAGACAGATTGAGGTGAGAAGAGATGTTACCTTTGAGGAGGAGGTAGCTAAGTTCATGAGATCTAGAGGATCTAACATGGATATTGATAGTGAGAAACAAGAAGAGATAGTTCCTTCTCCCCCTCACCCTCCAACAATTCAGAGGGAGACATTTGAGGCTATTGATCCCATTGATCATATACCTCGAGTTGATGTTCCCAAAGATATTGTAGTAGGTCAGAAGAGACCTACATGGGCTCGTCAAACTCTGCAAGAGGCAGAAGGACATGCAACTCCTCGTGGTACCTTCCGAGAGAGAAAGAGACCTCAGAGATATTTGTGCTATGTTGCAGCTATGAGCCACATCATTGATTCTGAGCCTTCATGTTATGAGGAGGCATCTAGTCAACCAGTATGGAGAGATGCCACGATGGAGGAGTATCAGTCCATCATGAAGAATGATGTGTGGGATATTGTTTTGAGACCTGAAGGGAAGTCTGTAGTGACCTCCAAATGGATCTATATGATCAAACATACAGCTGACAGAAGCATCAAGAAGCACAAAGAAAGATTTGTTGCTATAGGATTCTCTCATGCGGAGGGAATAGATTATGAGGAGACATTTGCTCCTATTGCTTGATACACTTCTATCCAGATGATTATTTCCCTCGCAACATCCATGGGTTGGAAACTATATCAGATGGATGTGAAGACAACCTTTCTCAATGGAGAGATTGAGGAAGACATATACATTGAGAAGCCAAATGGTTTCGTCATACATGAGAAGGAGTCTCATGTGTGTAGGTTGAAGAAGGCCCTGTATGGACTCAAGCAGGCACCTCGATCTTGGTATGTGAGGATTGATGGACACATGATGAGTTTTGGATTCAACAAAAGTGTTGTTGATCCCAACCTGTATTACAAGACTATTAACAATGAGGCCCTGATTTTAGTCCTCTACGTTGATGATTTATTCCTCACCAGTACAGAGAGACTTATTATTGAATGCAAGTATGCATTGGCCTCTGAGATCGAGATGAAGGACCTTGGTATGATGCACTACTTCTTGGGACTAGAGGTGTGGCAAAGAACTGATGAGATCTTCCTAAGTTAGGGGAAGTACACAGTTGAGATATTGAAAAAGTTTGGGATGCTAAATTGTAAACCCATGGCTACACCAATGGTGATGAATCTAAAGAAACTAAGTGTGTCTTCTTTCGATTCCAACGAGATTGATCCAACCCTGTATAGACAACTGATTGGATCATTGATGTATCTGGTTAATACCAGACCAAATATTTCTATGCAGTGAGTGCACTTAGCCAATTTATGAGCCAACCAAGATAGACACACTGGATTGTTGTGAAGCATGTGTTGAGATACCTGTGAGGAACAATTTGACATGGTCTGAGATATATTTCTAGTATTGACATGATATTGCAGGGATATACTGACTCTGATTGGGTAGGGAGAACAGTAGATAGGAAGAGCACCTCCGAGTGTTGCTTCACTTTGGGATCTGCCATGGTTTCCTGGTGTAGCAGGAAACAAACTTCTATGGCCTTGAGTACTACAGAAGCAAAGTGCATCCCAGGACATGGGTCCCTCCTGGCTGGGATAACTGCAAGAAGATAAATACTCAAGAGATAATAAACAACAGAGTATTATCACTAATAAATTCAGAGTTATGAAGTACAGGTACATGAGGGTCAAGCCTCTAATCTGATCTTTATAAATGTCACTACTATATGGCCTACTGATTAACGCTTAACCTCCTCTGAAAAAAAAATGCTCTGTTATATAGGAGGTTTCATACATTACAATTCATACCATTTATCTTGAATTCATGGATACCTGACAACTATAATGATAAATGTAGATACATCGTTATAACAAAGACAATCGATACACAAAGTAGGAGACTTGGATCATAACCGTGAGATCTTGTTGAGTCATCATGATTTCATGATAGAAAGCATGAAATCGTGACTAAGGATTCAAACTCCATAATATGAAAATATAGAATAGGATGTCATTCTGAAATCATGGATTGAGAGCCATGTGGACATAAGGAAACCCATGTATAATTGTTGTAGAACAAAACTTGCATCCCTATCTGTGCTCATTTGGGGAAAAATAGCTTAATCGAAAATCGTGCCATTGGTGGTCACCTACAGAAAATTCGGTAGTTGAAAACACATACAGGAAACTTGTGCAACTACTAGACCACCTATAGCAGCTTCTGATAACTCTTCTATTCTACACTTCCGGTAGTTCGGTTGCTCTGGGATTCTAATATTTAGACTGCTCTGTACTCATGGTAGTTAGAGTGAAACCTAATGATATTATAGAATGCACAAGGACTACGAAACCCAAAGTTGATTATATAAGACAAATCACATCCAAAATGTATGCTAAATCACAGGGAAACATGCTTAGACATGAATAATTACATTGTTTAACTTAATAACACTTAGACCATGAAAGTGACAAGTATAATGGAAAAAGGTAAAGAAAATGATGGAAAAAATGGGGTATGATGGGAAAAAAGAGACTATATGATATGTGCAAAATGGATCAAAGATGAGACCCAACATCTCCCCCACACCCAAACTTTTGCATGTCCTTATGCACTGTACATTGTAAAGTCTGGACCATTAGACTGAGTTTTTTTGGCTATTCTTTTTGTTCCCTCTGCTTCTGCAGGAACAATTTTAGCTTTAGTCTTCTATAACAATCTGACAATCAGCCTAATTTCACATACCACTGCTTTCCCCTCATAGTCAAAACCACCACTCGATCCTTAGATATTCTCAACCTGGAATTCATCTCCTTGAGGACTTGATTTTCTTGTTTTATATGCATGTCTAGTACCTCATATGATTTAATTTGTTGCTTAAGATTCTTTATGTTTTTGTTTCTCTTTTTATTTTTCTTTGAGGCCTCAAGGAAGTTATCCAATGTCTCTTCCTTACTCTATTCAGGATCCTATGTCTTGTTCTCATCAGAGTCTGAGTAGGTCAAATGAAGAATATTCTTTATTACCTCTTCTCGAGCTTTTATCTTTGTCTCTTCTACAAGAAAAGAGGTATGCATCTTTGGTTCAATTTATCCTTCATGAAAAGAGGTAGGTACTATTGAATCTATTCCTTCCATAGGGAGATAGTTCTTCTTGGAAAAATATTGCGTCTGATGCCTTCTAGGTATTCTCTTGAAAATGACCACCTCATCTTTATCCCTTGTCTCATGATCAAATTCCTTAAAGAGTTTTCTTGGTCCTCTACAAGTAACCCTTGTAGGGGTTGCTTCTGATACTTTTACAACCAATGTCTTATGGTCTTCCTTTTTACCTTCTAACCCATTTTTCATTGTAGGTTTCCTTTTCTTACTAGGGGTAGCTTGTTAGAAAAATAGGACCGTGGAGCAATAAAATAAAACAAATGCGGAAAAAAAACACATAAGATACACAATACAATAGAGACACAGATTTATGTGGTTCACCCAGTGTGGACTACACCCACCAGAGAAATTTCCAGGTCCTTCCTTTATTATTATCCAGCAAATGAAGGGATACAACCTACATCAAAACCCGTTGTAACTTCCTCTTCATTCTCTCACAGTCTCCTATCTCATAATACAATATTCACAATCATACATAACTGCAATAAATTTCCCTCATAATAGAGGGTTGCCTTCTAGGGGAAAAAACCCTAACATAATTTCTACCGTTAGATCTGCGACCTTATAATGAACGGTCCAGATTTACAATGAAATTACAATATACATTTACAAGGAAATTTTTCCTTCGGGGGCTTCGCCCCCGAACCCCCATTGGGGGACGCTGCCCCTAAACCCCCAAACCCAATAGCTGGGGGGATATCCCCCATGGACCCTGCAGAGGGGGTTCCCCCCTCTGCACTCCCTCACGTGGAAGAGTGTACATACTTCTGGGGTGTAAAGTCTTCATGGGGTATAAACACAACTGAAAAACACAAGACCTCTGAATCAAGAAGATAAGCAGGCTCCACAACCAGCACACCTTCCATTTCTTTGGAATACTTCTTCTTAGTATGGACGGTATTTTCCTAAATAAGGGTGTCTTTAGCTTCTATGGAGGGTTTCTTCTTCTTTGTGATAGGGTTTTTTTTAGCTTCTGTGGAGGGTTTTTTCTCTGCGTGGGCCTTCTTTTTCCTGATGGGGGTATCTTTGGCCTCTTCATGAGATTCCCTCTCTGTCTCAATAGTTTGATATTTTTGAAAAGGTTCTCCCTCTATGTCAGTTTTCTTTCGTTTAAGGGGAGTAGCTATTCTCTTCCTAAGTAAATCCTACTTTTTCTAAGCTACCAGATTTCCTAAAGGGTTTTTCTCAAACCCTCCCAAGAAAAGAAAGTGATTCCATGTATGATTCTTCTTTCTTAATTTCTCTTCCACCAATATTTTTCTCAACCCAATATGAAATAAACTGGTTTCTTTGTTTTCAGGTTGGGATTGTACATTTTTAGCCATTTTAGTTAAACTCTTTAAATGGAAGAAAGGGAGATTCATTTTTTGACCCTTCTGAAAACACTAAACAAATCTCAGATGATATATAAATGTGATGGCATACCTCCCTTCACAAGTGATGTACTTTTGCACAACTTAGATAATGTCTTGCCATTCTTCTATGATCCATGAGTGAGGAAATACCTTGCTCCAATTGGGGTTCCAACGCTCAGGTACCTGGAATTGTTTATAGTTGAATTCCTTGATTGATTTCTTAAACTAGCATCCCCCTTCTTGAGGAAGGCCCATGCTTCTAGCGATTGATTCTTCAGAACCAATAAGAAGAAATTGTTTTATCTGTTCTATACTCCCATTGAATCTCTTAGTGAAGGCCTTGGAAATTTTGAAATTATATCTCTGTAGTTTCTCATAGAAAGGGAGCCATCCTGCTTTCCTAAAATATCCTTTTCCCCTTAGAAAGATATCGAGGAATTCGACCCCAATTGGCTCATACCTTGGCAAAGGAGATTTCTTCACACTCTAGTATTCTTTCCTGCAAGGGACCTATCACCCTCGAGCATCTACCAATCTACAATATCAGTTAGGGAAAGGTGGAGAAGGCAGGGTCCAGGTTCTCTTTATTCAAGATGGTAGATAAACGATAAATTGGATGATTTGACTCCTTTCATGATTCAAATAAGTTGAAAATGTGATTATGTACAATCCTATCAGATTTAATATTGATCAAGGGTGGTTGGATAGAATGTCAGCACAATGGAAAGGTACGAATGAGTGTTAGATGTTGGCGCACACATGGTGAGTTGACAAGTTTTGAAAAATATGATATTTTCTAATTATATCATGAATTCCCCATGCTTAGTCATACATTCCAAAAATATGATTTGAACTTACCATAATTACCTTTGTAGTGGGGTCAACCTACTAGGACTGACATATCTGGTAATTTTTTTTTCTAAGGGCGCTTGTCGGCGAACCACCGGAGTCAAGGGATCTAGTAGTTCCACTACTTTGTTATATGAATTAACCAACTATCGAAACCAAGGAATCTAGTAATTGATTGATCTAATGTTGTTTCTAATAGAATCGATTATTCCTGCGATAACTGATCTATACATGAAACTATTGAACTACAAAAATCCCTAGAAACGCCAAATATTTTGCCAAATGTATGGAGTTGGTTTCCTAATTAGTTAGATGAATTTGGATCGTATTCATGCTCTTAACTAAATGTACTATGTATTTCTACTAGCTAATTGTTTTCTTTTTATAATTATTGAACCGTTGTTGTTTATTTTTACAATAAACACAAATGAAAAACTATGATAAAAGATGTATTATTCAAGGAATTTAAAGTGCAATAGGGAAGAACTACTGAGTAATGACTAAATAGAGACTGCTTCAAGCTCTGTAGTGGAACACCCTGATGAAAACTAGAAGAAAAACTATTGGACCTACCTGTAGGTTTTCTTCTTTTGAAACTAGCCACTATTCCCTATCCCAACAATCGTCACACATTTTTATTACCAATCATAAAATTTGCAGCTCCTATGTATGATGAAATCACAAGTCTTCACACTTTCTGATCCAAGGTACAATTCTTCATCATGAGAATAAATGTATTGAAATTGAGCATGAGAAGAAATCATCAGATTACCGTCCATTGATGTGTGTCATTAACCAATTCAAGACCACTCGCCTTTGATGACAATGAGTGTCAAGGGTACCACAATACATCTTGCAAGGTATGAATAGATGGTCCAGTGTTGAGTCGCTTGCAAGATATGATGAGCATGGGAAGTTGATGCATTCGCATTGCTCATTGGGGAGATAACCTGTCATTAATGCATGCAATCCTCAAGGTACTGAAAAATTACCTAACCGTTGGTATAGATTATGTGATAAATTCGATGGGAAAAAGGTCGTTAGAAGGAGGGCCTTAAGGGATCCCCTATCAACTAACATGAGATTTTTTTTTTTTTGGAGAATTATGATTTAAGAGATCAAAAAACTGCTATAATAGTGAATTATTCTCGCCAGAGACTGATTTTCAAGCATAATCCATACCCACTTGCACCACAGAGGCAGTTTTCATAGCTGGGATTATTTTTTTCTTTACTTTTTTTCTATTTTTATAATTTTTATTTTCATCAAATAAAAAGGAAGGACTCAAGAAGAGAGAGAGAGAGTAGGAATATGACCTTCCTCTCTTACCATTTCCATTTCATCTTTCTGATATATATCTACGATGAATTTTTCTTTTTTCATTGGTTTATGGTACAACCTCAATCTATGCCCATTCACAAGGAAATATGTTTGTTGTTCATTGATGGTATTGATATGAACTGATCCATTCTTGAAGATGATGTATACTTCAAAAGGTCCCAACCACCGAGTTGTAAGTTTTAATTTGAAAATTTTAAACTTTGAATCAAGAGGAGAGATCAATCCCTAGCTGGAATAACTTTCTTTTGATAAATTTATCATGCCATTTCATCCTTTGTTGTTGTACCAAAGTGGTTTACTGGATATCATCCTCTTTGATCTCGTCCAATTGGTTCAACTGCAAGATCCTTTGTTGTTATGCCTCTTTCATATCCATTCCTAATTGGATTGCAATTTAGAAAGTTTTGATTTGAAATTATTTTGGGAGAAGAACCTATTTCTTGTAGACCAACTCATAGGGGGTGAATCAAGTAGTATTCCTCCAAGTGGTTCTGTAGGCCCAAAATGCTTCAGGAAGTCGATCTACTCAATATTTGTGATGGATCTACACTGTCTTCATCATAATCGCTTCTAGTACCTTGTTAGTGGATTCTACCTGTCCATTAGCTTTTCGGTGGTATGAAGAAGTCTTATGCTTGATTTTGTACTGCACGCTAATGGACTTAGTGAGTCTTTATGTAAATTTTGTCCCTTGGTTTGTGACAATTTCTCTAGGCACACCAAATCAAGTGAAAATTTATTGATAAAGAAAATATTCTACAGATTGTTCATTATCTTTAAATCGAGCCTTAGTGTCCACCCGTTCTGTAATGTAATCAATGCAAACAAGAATGTACCTTTTCTTCTAAGACATTGGATTGACATGCCCAACAAAATCTAAGGCCCATTTTTCAAATGGTTTGATCAGTACCTGAGGGTGTAATGGCATTTCATAAGACTGTCTGGTCGTCCCATTCTCTGATAACTCTCACAATTTTGTACATACTTTTTGGCATCCTTAAAAATGATGGGCCAATAGTACCATGATTGTAGTACCTTATAATTTGTTATTTTATCTGTGAAGTGACCTTTGTATGGTTCATCGTGACAGTCCTTTAAGATATCAAGCATTTTTTCCTCTTGTACACACCTCCAAATGATGAGGTCTGCTCGGTACAACACAAATCACAATCGATCAATGAGTACGAAACACTTGTTCTTATGATCCTTCATTTCTCTCACGATGAAAACTATTGAGGTAGCTTCCCTGTAGCTAAATAATTGGCCATATCTACAAACCAAGGTGAGTGAGTAGATACTGCAAATAATTTTTCATCTAGAAGAATGATATCTACATGAACAACGTCACCTTTATTTTTTATTCCGTAACAACCCAAATCGATTAATTTTTATCATAGTTTTTAATTTTAATTTAATTAATTATTAAAATATATTAAATAAGACTTGTGTTATTTTATTATTAAAAGGTGGGTGAAGTAATTAATGGGGGGATAAGGATGTTGGGGAATTAATGGGGGGATAAGGTTGTTGGGAGATTAATGAGGGGGATTTGAGGAGGAGGATAAGGAAGAGAGGAGGGGACTTGGAGACGGGTCTCATTTTGCATTAGAAATTTCTAAAAGAGGTGAAGGAGGAGGAGGAAAATTGGGAGAACAAAGCATTTTGGAAACTCTAACAGGGAAATGCTGTTGCTGGGAACTTTGGGCTGGGGGTTCAAGAAACCGCAAGGATTCATGGAGCTAGGGAGTCAGAGAGGTTGTTCCTAGTTGGCTGAGAGGTTGATATTCAGTTGAGCAAGCTCAAGAACAAGATAAACAGGGACTAAATCAACTAATCTATAGGTAGATGTACGTATTTTGTGCATTTTATGTTGTTATTATGCTATTGTTGATTATTATGCTGCTGTAAAGAAAATCATGAAAGGAAAACCTTGAACTAAATTGAATTTATTTTGTAAGATGGATATAATTTTATTTGTTTATTTTGAGGATTTGTATGAAAGGCCTTACAAATGGTATCAGAGTCCGGTTTCAAAACTGAAACCTGGCCTTGACCACCCACAACACTAGATTGGGGGTCATGCTAATGCATGATGGGGGAGTGATAGCATATGCATCAAGAAAGTTGAAGCAACATGAGGAGATTTACACTAATCATGATTTAGAGTTGGCAACTGTAATGCTAGCTCAGAAGATTTGGAGGCATTATCTAGTGGGGCGAAGCTTTGAGCTCAAAACAGACCATGAAAGCTTAAAGCATCTCTTCACTCAAAGGGATCTCAATGCCAGGCAGAGGTGATGGAGTGAGTTTATGAGTGAGTAGGATTTTGGAATTTCATACATTAAGGGAAAGGAGAATGTGGTCATGGATGCCTTGAGTAGGAGACCAAGTGTCTTCTCCTTGGTACCCTTAAAAGTTAATCTAAGGGAGCATGCGTTGGGGAAACTTCTTGGAGATAGCTGGTATTTAAAGGTTACTTCAACCCTCTAGAGTGGGAGGCAATTAGATCCAAAGTATGAAGGATATAGCCTGGAAGCAGATGGATTATTAAGATGTCAGGGAAGGATGTACATTCTTGAAGGTGGGGATATTAGAAGCACCATACTCAAAGAATCCCATAGAGCACTTTATTGTGCACATCTGGGTGTGAAGAAAATGTATGAAAACATGAGGAAGCTTTTCTTCTAGGTAGGGATGAAGCGTGCTATAGTCCATTTCATCACCAAGTTCCTAGAGTGTCAACAAGTGAAGGATGACCACCACCACCCGATAGGTCTCCTACAACCACATGATTTTCCTATGTCCAAGTGGGAATTCATTTCTATGGATTTTGTTGTGGGATTGCCACTCACGTCGCACAGACACAATGCCATTCTTGTGATAGTTGATAAGTTGACCAAGAGTGCTCATTTTATTCTAGTTAGAGACAATTATGATGTCACTGATGTGGCACGTGTGTTTATAAGTGAAGTCATCCGTCTGCATGGGCTACCCAAGAAGATCATTTCAGATAGGGACTCTTGATTCACATCTAGGTTTTGGACAAGTTTTCAATCAGTGTTGGGAACTCAGTTGAACTTAAGCACAACATATCACCCCAAAACAGATGGGAAAACTTAGAGAGTAAATCAGGTTATGGAAGACATGCTTAGGATGTATGTTATGGATAATCAAACCCATTGGGAGAAGTACCTACCTTTGGTAGAGTTTGCCTTAATAATAGTTTTCATAGTTCCATTGGAATGCCACCCTACGAAGCTCTGTATGGAAGGCCATGTAGGACACCATTGAGTTGGGAAAGGTTAGAAGACCGGGTGATAGTTGGGCCAGAATTGATTCAAGAGATGGAGGAATAGGCGATTCAGATTAGGCAGTGACTAAAGGAAGCACATGATAGACATAAAATTTATGCTGATGCACATAGGACTGACTGAAGTTATAAAGTGGGAGATCAAGTTTTCATTCGTATCATGCCTAATAAGAGTACCATTCAGTTCGGGAAGGGGACAAAGTTGTCGCCTCGATTTATAGGACCGTTCAAAATCCAAGAGAGAATTTGACCCATTGCCTATCGTTTCGTACTGCCACCCCACTTGCATAAAACTCATAATGTTTTTCATGTATTTTTTCTACATCATTATGTTGCTGACGAATTTCATAAACTGAATTGGAAGGAATTGTAGGTATCGGACATGGGAACCCTCACGGTAGAACCGTTACACATATTGGACCGTAGGGTCCGATAGCTCAGGAACCGTCTGGTAGACCAAGTTAAGGTCCAGTGGGACAAGTATAGCCTAGGATCTGCTACTTGGGAGGATGTAGAGACCTTACGTCGAGATCATCCCTCACTTTTTTGACCACCTCGGGAATATGTTTCCCGAAGGTTGGGTATGTGTAATGCCACCTTTTGACTTAGACAACTAGAATTACTTAAGGCCTAATCATGTTTATTTTCTATTCACTATGAAACTATTAATGATACACTTGAACTTTTAAGACATATGAACCTGTAATCTATTTCTAACTTGAAAATTATGACATTTAAAGTTGTTGGTACATGGATACCGGATTGAGATTATGATTAAATGCATTTATATGATGATAATGCATGGATATGTATGAGTTTGTGTTATAGACTAATATGCAAGTCAAGAGGCTATGAAATAGCCAAAGGATAATCATGATAAAAGGTTGATGTTGTGAACATTGACCGAGAAACAATATGGTATGAATCTTTGTATGTGAAATTATGTTGGTTCAAATGCATTTCTATGACATGTGGACAAGTGCAATATTTTCAGGGGGCAAGACTACCTATGACTGAATATACAATGAGAAAATTCCCAGCAACACAGTACCACTATATGGTCCATGGTAGGGTGTTGACCCTAGTTCTATTAGGAGGGGTGGATGCATTTCCCATCGTGTATCCTCTGAAACCTGGAGTCATGGGAGGACGATGTTAGCTCATGCTCCCCTAGACATGTAATGATGGTTACCAGATGCTTGTTGGGGAAGCTTGGTCAAGGGAGTTGACACTTCCACTTACAGGTTCTATCTGGAGTTATGTCAATATAGTTGACGCTCCAAGATAGTCCAACAGAGGAAGGATAGGGATGGAATATGGAATTAGGTTAGGGAGGAAGGATGACTAGAAGTAGTTGAGTGTGTGTGGGGATTTCGACTTATGGTAGAATTTCTTGATGTCCTCATTTATATACATGTGTGTGTGTGTGTGTGTGTGTGTTTAAATTTTCTTAATTGAACTACAATTATCTAAGTGAATGTTGCTTGTGATAAATTATTATAATTGAGGGATTTCACAAACATTTAATTGGTCTACTATATTTTATGAAATGAATGGTCTTGTTGATTGGATTGGACACATGCAAGAATTACTTTAGGAGTGATAATTATTGTCATTAGTGCATCTGTGAGTCTTGTATGTGCTAGCTACACATGCATGCCTTGCACATGTACACTGGTATGTATAAGTGTTTTAAATTAATGATGTTCATTATTTGATGTGGATGTATGAATCATGTGTCGTTACCCTTGTATTGTAAATTACTCTAACTTCGGGATGAAGTTTCTTGAAGGGTGGGTGTATGTAACAACCCAAATCGATTAATTTTTATCATATTTTTTAATTTAAATTTAATTAATTATTAAAATATATTAAATGAGACTTTTATTATTTTATTATTAAAAGGTGGGTGAAGTAATTAATGGGAGGAAAAGGTTTTTGTGGAATTAATGGGGGGATAAGGTTGTTGGGAAATTAATGAGGGGGATTTGAGGAGGAGGATAAGGAAGAGAGGAGGGGACTTGGAGAGGGGTCTCATTTTGCATTAGAAGTTTCCAAAAGAGGTGAAGGAGGAGGAGGAAAATTGGGAGAACAAAGCATTTTGGAAACTCTCACAGGGCAATGTTGTTGCTGGGAACTTTGGGCTCAGGGGTCAGGAAACCGCAAGGATTCATGGAGCTAGGGAGTCGGAGAGGCTGTTCTTAATTGGCTGAGAGGTTGATATTCAGTTGGGCAAGCTCAAGAACAAGATAAACAAGGACTAAATCAACTAATCTATAGGTAGATGTACATATTTTGTGCATTTTATGTTGTTATTATGTTGTTGTTGATTATTATGCTGCTGTAAAGAAAATCATGAAAGTAAAACCTTGAACTAAATTGAATTTATTTTGTAAGAAGATGAATATATTTTTATTTATTTATTTTGAGGATTTGTATGAAAGTCCTTACATATTCTATAAAGAAAAAGAAAACTATGTTTTCCTTACCAGGTCGATCCACAATGGTGTCATTGAATTCCTGCGGTAACAAGAGCCATATCTTAACTATGCCATTAGTGATTGGTTTATTCATTAAATATCTTATGGCAGCATGGTTAGTGTGAATGAAGACTTCATAACCGATGGTGTAATTCCTAAACTTATTTATAGATTGTACAACTATTGAGAGTTCTTTCTCTATTACATATAGTTTAGCTCAACAGGTGTGATATTTTTACTAGTACAGTAAATGGCATAATGGCACTAGTTTTATTTTTTCCCAAGGAAAACCCCCAAAGCAGTGTCTAAGGCGTCCATGGAAATGTGAAATGGGGGAGACCAATTAGGTTCCCTCAATATAGGTGTAGAAGAAATCATTTTTTAAGTCTTCAAAATCACACTGACAATGGTCATCCCAAAGGAAATCAACATCTTTGGACAACAATTTAAGTAATGGTGCAACAACTTTTGTAAAAGTTTCGATAAATCTCCTATAGTACCTAACAAGACCAAGAAAAATCCTTACCTCTTTCTAAGTCTTGGGAACCAACAATTTTGATAGCACTTCTATTTTGGCGGGATATATTTCAATACCTACAACAAAGATAATGTGTCCCAACATTACTCCCTTAGTTAGAAGCATGCGACATTTTTCATGGCTCAGGGAAAGGTTTGTTTCCTGGAATCTAACCAATAGTTTTTTCGATATTTTTCAATGCTTCTTCAAATCAATCACCATAGATAGTGAAATCATCTATGTACGCCTCCACACAGTCATGAATAAGGTCTGAGAAGATTCCTACTATGACTCTCTAGAAAGGTGGCAGGGGCATTACACAAACCAAAGGGTAGCGCACAGTAGGAAAAATTCCCCTACGGGAATGTAAATGTGGTTTTCTCTTGGTCCTTCCAGTGCAATTTGAAACGGGTTATACGCACTGAACCCATCTAGAAATGAGAAGTATTTCTTTCTAACTAGGGTGTCTAAGACCTGATTGACAAAAGGAAGAGGGAAATAGTCCCTCATGGTGGATTTTCTTAGTTCCCGATAGTATATACATATACACAATTTTCCATTATTTTTAGGTACTAATACTAAGGGTGAAACCCATCTACTGTTAGAAATTGGGTAAATGAAATTGACATCTAGAAGTCTCTGCAGTTCCTCTTTAACTACCTCTTTAAGTTCTAGGTTCATCATCTTTGGGGCTTCCTAACATGTCCAAAATCAACTTGTGTATAGATGTGGTGTGAGTAAGTCTTTGGGATGATTCCCTTCATATCATGGTAGTCCCAAGCGAAGGATTTTAACTGTTTTTGCAAAACTTGGATCAAATTTTCTTGTTGGGATTTAGTGAGCTCATTATTAATATACAAAAAATTACCCGGGATAATCTCAGCAGGGGTACTGTAGCATTCGATTTCCTACATGGTGGCTGCTACTTTACTATAGAATGAAGACAAAACTATTAGATCATTAGTTTCATGTACATCAATTTTCGAAATCTATTCTAATGGAATGGTAAATGAATTAAAAACATGCTAAAAATTAAAATCACAAAGAAAATAATTAAGTTGATTTTCTTCTGTAAATTCTTTGAAATTTCTCACTTGGCATATTGTGAAAGTAGGTTGTACTGCTTCTTCGTCACTGGCTAAGTAATCCAGCCATGGGACATTCCCCGACTTGTAGGCGGATATGGTGTTACTTGTTTTATTGCACCCCCATGGGAGATGAACATGTTTATGGATTTGCATCCTATAAAGGCATATACGGTAGCGAGCCAAGGTCTTCCAAGGATTACAGGGTGGCCTCGTGATGCGTTTTTGGGCTGCAAGAGAAAAAAGTCTACAGGACATTCCCATGAGTCTATGGAAACAATCACATTATCCAATACTCATTTCGGTTTGTCTTTAGATCTATTAGCTAGTTCAAGGATAGTAGGAGTTGGGTGAAGGTTTGACAATTTGAATTGTTTCATAGTTTGTACAATAATGATGTTTATGGCTGCTCCAAGGTCAATCAAGGTATTCGGTATGCACATCCCATTAATTTGCATAGAGATGATAGGGTTACCAGGGTATATGTATTTTTCTACAAAGTTCTTTCCTGTAATTAAATCAACAAACTCTCCAAGGAGGTGTATTGTGGGTGGCTCCTTTCTTTTCCTCATATTTTTCAAGCATAGATCCCTTACTATTTTAGCATAAATAGGTATATCTTTAAGGGCTTGTAGTAAATGGATTCTAATGCAAACCTTTTTAAGCTAAGTGATCAAATCATATTCGGGAGAGGCTACTGTCTTACTCAAATCCAACCTTTCAGGGTAAGGTGGATCTTTTGATGAGGGGGGTTGTTCTAAGTGAATGGTTGTTTACTTTATCACAACATGGGTGTTATCATCATTTGTTGTATTAGGTGCCACTTATTCTACGTTTTCTTCAACGATAATGAGATTTTGGGTTTGAAGCACCTTCCATGATCATAAGTGGATATCTTGTACCTCTACTGGAGTAACAACATAAGTCAGGAAGGACTACAACTCAACTTGCAAAACAGGCTAGGATGCCTTATTTTTTGGGTTAGAAACAAGATGAACAAGGAGTTGATTTTGTCTTGGACGTTGTGTAGATGGAAGCTACAAATATTGAGATTGTATGGCTTGTGATTGTTGTTGGGTATGAATTTGTGATGGATATGGTTGAGAAGGATATGACTGTGGGAACTATTGATGCTACATGGGATATTGATATTGTGGAAGATATGGGTAAGAAGGCATAGTCCCGTAACCATGCACTCACCAAAATTATTTCCAAGGATGATTTTGGTTTGGCTATTGGGGCCATGTTTTCCATGGTGTTGTAGCACTCCAAGATGCATATTGTTGATGTGGAAAATATGAATAATTTGCAAAATATGGGTCAAAATGCATACCTGGTAGACGAGGCTGCCATGGATTCTTGGCTACTATTGTGCATAGTTTTTCCACTGCCCCATCATCTCCTTGGTACACCACCTTGAGCCCTGGTAAGTATGGACAACTTTCTCTAGGATTATTTTCTACACAGATAGCAAAAACAACAACACTATCAAGAGAACAATCTTTCCTTGGGTTCTTTTTCCGACATTTAGGACAAAAAAAACAAGAGCTTCATTTTCTTCTTCCTATTTCTTTTTGAAACTAAAAGTATCAATATGTAGGATAAGTGTATTGAGGATGTCAGTTTTGAAACTCTCCAATAAGTTTCCTAATTCGGTTCTAGTTACACCATTCATTGATGCCTTAAGGATTTTAGGGAAACTATCTCGATGTCCTTTTCCAGTTCTGGCCTGTCCTTGGGAATATCTCCTACATATTTCACACATCTCTTCAAAAGGAAGCCTAGAGATTTCCCCAATCCCCATTAAATTGAGCATGTTCATGGATTCTTCAGAAATACCCTTTAAAAAGAGAATTTTGAGATATTATTGATCTAGATTATGTTTTTTAGCACGTTGAAGGTTATATAAAAATCCTCTAGGTAGTCCTCTAGACTTTAGTCTTCCTTTTGTGTCATCCTGAAAATTTCTTCTTTTAATTCCATGGCTTTGCAATAGTCTTGGTACTTTTTAAGGAATTGTTTTCTCATCTCTTCCCATGTCCTAATGTTGTTTTCCTCCAAACCCATGAAACAACGCAAGGTTGCTTCTTTGATATTAGCATGGAATATTTTAAGTTTGTATGCATCTGTTGAATAATCCATTCTACGACATAAAATATTAAACTCAAATAAAAAGGCATCGAGATCTTCACTTACTAGTCCACGGAAGTGTGGTAATGGAAAAGGAGAGATGTTTTTCATTTTCATATTTGCAGTAGGATCAACAATATGAAAGATGAAAGTTACCTCTTCTTTGTCCTCTACCTGATTTCTTCTATGATGCATCTCACCCATGTTTGGACGTGTTTCACCTTCTCCTTTTGTCATATTTCTGCTCCAAAGTAGGTTGATTTCAGTTTCCAATGGTGGAAGTTTTGGTTCTATAACTAGGTTATCTAGTGATTCTGGTTCTTCTTCTCCTGCTAGAGTTGTTTCTATTTATGGATCTGTGACAGAGGTGGCAGCATCCAAAACCACAATAACTACAAATTCTTGTCTCCTTATGCTGTTTTCTTCAAAACCTACCTAATCATCATGAACTCTACCTTTTTTCCTGCTTCATGAAGTATCACCTGCCAACAAGTTAGTATTTGGGGGGGTGGGGGGTTCTTACTGTACCACCCAGAATAGTGGGTACTATTTTTCCTCTTCCTGTAACTCGAGTATTCCTACCTCGATTCATATAGTTCCAACATCATATAAATATAGTGAGATAGTGAACCCACTAAAGTGGACATGTAGGTTTTCACCTCTCATCATACCGCTCCTATCTCTTTGTATTTTAGAATGTTGATATTGCAAGAAAGGAAGATCTAAACAAATCCTATATGTAAAAAAAAACCAATTCTTTGACACCTCACTCACAATGTCACCAAAAATGTCGGGAAATTTAATTGTTTAAATTCAAGATCATTAAATTATTGACCAGGAGCTCGTAAGCTGACAAGGTGTCAGAAAAATATATGTAAATCTAAGTTTGATTGGTTTCTATGATAAGATAAGCACACACACAATTTACTTAATTAACACTTCCAAGGATCAAGTTAAGCATGAACTTATCTTTTTCATGCTAAACAATCACATCTACTTTCATTAAATCATATTTGGCACAATAAATGTCAACATTAGAAAGATATTTATATGGACCAACTACCCCTTGTAGTTCGATAAGAAAGAAAATAAAACACAAAATGCATAAATAAAACACACATGAGTCATAAGTTTGAGTCCTATAGATTTTCAGCTACCTATTGGATTCCCTAGGTTAACAACTCCACACAACAAAGGGCCCTCAAAATCCACTTAACACACTAAAAAATAACTGGAAACTACATCAAGATAAACAACTAAAATGAAAGCAATTAAAATGACTGAGTTTAATCTAAAGCATAAATGAATTTAATAGAAATAATTCTACTGAAAATAAACTTACTTACTAGCTCTGCAACTGCATCTTGAGATAGGGGGACCTCCTGTCTGGGAGAACTACAGGAAAATAAAGACTCAAGAGATAAAAAACAACAAAGTACTATCATTAATCGATTCATATTTACAAAGTACAGGTACATAAGGGAGAGCCTCTAATTTGATATTTACAAATGTCACTGTTAAATGGCCTACTAATTAACGCTTAACCTCCTTTGAAAAATATGCTCTATTAAATAGAAGGTTTCACACATTACAATTCAGACCATTGATGTTAATTTCATGGATCTCTAACCACTGCAATGATAAATATAGATACATCATTATAACAAAGACAACCGATACACCAAATAGGAGACTTAGATCATAACCATGAGATCTCAATGAGTCATCATGATTTCATGAATGAAAGCATAAAATCATGACTAAGGATTCGAACTCCATAATATGCAAATATAGAATAGGATACCATGCTGAAATCATGGCTTGAGAGCCACATGGACATAAGGAAACCTATGTATAACTAATGCAGAACAAAACTTGCATCCATGTCTGTGATCATTTGGGGAGAAAATATTCTAACCAAAAATCATGCCATTAGTGGTCACCTACAGGAAATCTGATAACTGAAAGTGCATACAATAAATCGTTGCAACTACCATTATGCACTTCCGATAGTTCAGTTTCTCTGGGCTTCCGGTAGTTATATTTCTTTGTGCTCCCAATAGTTAGAGTGACACTTGATGATCCTGTAGAATGCACAAGGGCTACGAAATATAGAGATGATTAGATAAGACAAAACACATCCAAAATGTATGCTAAATCATAGGGAAACATGCTTAGACATGAATAATTACCTTGTTAAACTTAATAATGCTCAGACCATGAAATTAGTGACAGGTATAATGGAAAAAGGTAAGGAAAATGATGGAAAAAATGGTGTATGTTGGGAAAAAAAGTCCATTTGATATGTGTAAAATGGGTCAAAGCCGAGACCCAACATCTCCCCACACCCATAATTTTGCATGTCCTCATGCACTGTACATTCTGCAGACTGGACCAACAAATTGAGTTTTGTTTGTTGTTCTTTTTGTTCCCTCTGCTTCTATAGGAATATTTTTATCTTCAATATTCTATAACGATTTGAAAATCGTCCTAATTTCACATAAAACTGATTTCCCCTCATAGTTAAAAATACGTTCCTAGCCACCACCCAGTCCCTAGATCTTCTCAGCCTGGCATCCATCTCCCCAAGGACTTGATTTTCTTGTTTTATATGTTGTCCAGTACCTCATATGATTTAATCTCCCTCAAACTCATTTGGCATAAAAGGAATATAGATGACAACAATATCTAATGTACCTTTCTTAAGAAAAAATAGATCTAACAATGCTAGCAAAGAAATAATAACAATTTACACACATTGGAGGGGAAACATCATAGTTCTGTCGGGGAATTTAATTGTTTAAATTGTTGATCATTAAATTATCATTTGGAAGCTCGTAAGATGACGAGGTTTTGGAAAAATATATGAAGAGCTTAGTTCCACTGGTTTCTATGCTAAGCTAAGCACACAACCAATTTACTTAATGAACACTTCCAAGGATCAAGTTAAGCATGAACTTATCTTTTCCATGCTAAACAATCACATCTACTTTCATTAAATCATATTCGGCATAGTAACTGTCAACATCATAAATATATTCAAATGACCCAGCTACCTATTCAAGTTTGATTAAGTAGGAAAATAAAACACATGATGCAGAAATAAAACACACATGAGTTGTAGGTTCGAGTCCTGTAGCTTTTCAACTACTCGTTGGATTCCCTAGGTTAATAACTCCACACACCAAAGGGCCCTAAAATCCACTCAACACACTACTTAAAATTAACTTGAAACTACAATAAAATAAATAACCGAAATGAAAGCAAATGAAATGACTAAGTTTAATCTAAAGCATAAATGAATTTGCTAGAATTAATTATATTGAAAATAAACCTACTTACTAGCTCTGCAAATGCATTGTAGGACAGGGGGGCCTCCTGGCTGGGAGCACTGCAAGAAGATAACGACTCAAGAGATAATCAACAATAGAGTATTATCATTAATCAATTCATAGTTACATAGTATAGGTACATGAGGGTCAAACCTATGATTTGATCTTTACAAATATCACTGTTATATGGCCTATTGATTAACACATAACCTCCTCTGAAAAATATGCTCTGTTATATAGGAGGTTTCATATAGTACAATTCGAACCATTGATCCTGAATTCATGGATCTCTGGCCACTACAATGATAAAGATAAATACATCGGTATAACAAAGACAACCGATACACAAAATAGGAGACTCATATCATAACCATGAGATCTCGTTGAATCATCACGATTTTATGACTAAAAGTATGAAATCGTGACTAAGGATTCGAACTCCATAATATGCAAATATAGAATAGGTTTACATGATGAAATCATGGCTTGAGAGCCACGTGGACATAAGGAAACCCATGTATAACTAATATAGAACACAACTCGCACCCATGTCTGTGCTCATTTGGGGAAAAAATATCTTAACCACAATCATGCCATTGGTGGTCACCTATAGGAAATACGGTAACTGAAAATGCATAAAGGAAAATTGCGCAACTACCAGACCACCTGTAGCAGCTTCCAGTAACTCAACCATTCTGTACTTTCGGTGTTTCAATTTCTTTGGGCTTCCTGTAGTTAGACTGTGTTGTGCTCCCGGTAGTTAGAGTGACACTTGATGATCCTATAGGATGCACAAGGACTATGAAACCGATATATTATTAGATAAGAAATCACATCCAAAATGTATGCTAAATCATAGGGAAACATGCTTAGACATGAATAATGACCTTGTTTAACTTAATAAGGCTCATACCATGAAAGTGACAGGTATAGTGGGAAAAGGTAAGGAAAAGTATGGAAAAAATGGGGCATGATGGGAAAAAAGAGATTGTTAAATATGTGCAAAATGGGTCACATCCAAGACCCAACAAGATCTATATTAATAATCAGAGAAAGTCAATAATATTATGTTACATTGAGACTATTGAGGCACCTTTTGGCTCCAATCTCCTGAGACTTCCTTAGCCCTTTCAAACAGTGTACTTCCTTCGTTGTCTATTACGTTGGATGGAAAATCGGTCAACATTGAAGTTGAGGTCTTCGATGCACCTCTCGATTATAACCTCTTACTTGGCCGTAGCTAGATTGATGCGATGCATGCCGGTGTGTCTACCCTTTTCCACATTTTATGTTTTCCACATCAGGGAAAGGTCATCACTGTCGACCAACTAGCCTTTTTCAACTCTGACACCCGTACTAGCAACGTACCTTTTATCACGAAGACACCTCCTGGGTATGAGAAGATTGGTTTGGGCCTACTTAAAGATTCCACTCTGACGAGCACATCCCTGATCCCACCTCCCAATGTTCCACCTCCTTTGGTTGCCTCGATCAACATGATTTCCACTTTAGTTTGCCAAACTCACATATCTTCTGACCCATGGGTAATACCCAAACCTGGTGATTATCCTCGCTACGAAAACCAAATGCCTTTAAGTCTGGTTGAATCCACCTATCAATCCATTCAATCGACAACCCATTCTACCCTCTCTCTCAGTGATTCATCTCCTGACCCGTTCCACGTTATTTTTCCCATGGACGAGATGATTATGTCGGTTATGTCGATGGAAGATACCCCTTGGGATGATGAACATCATCGTTCCATTCTCTTCCTCGAACAACACACCATCAAGAGTTACCAATGGATCTCTACTTCGTCGATCGTTACTATCATTTCCTCTGTTCCCAAGCCATCACACGACATGTTATATGAAGGCAACTTAAATAATATTTCTCCCACCATCCCCCTCAACATATCCATTAAACCTGGCATTGTTGAAAATGTTCACATCGGAGCTTTGTGCTCCACTGATGAGGTTGTCTAATATAAATAACTTTTCCAAGAGTTGCATGACATCTTCGCTTGGAGCTATGAATAAATGTCGAGTATTGACCCTCATATTGTTGTACACGAAATTAAGACATACCCAGGCGCTAGACCCGTCCAGCAGAAACTTCATCCGGTCCACCCCCTTAAATCAACTGCTATTAAGCTTGAAGTTGAAAAAATTCTTAAAGATGGCTTTATTTATCCCATGTCTTTAACTGATTGGGTATCCAATCTTGTTCTGGTTAAAAAGAAACAAGGTACGATCTGTGTCTATGTTGATTATAGGGATATAAATCAATCTTGTCCTAAGGACAACTTTCCCACCCCTTTCGTTGACCAGATTGTCGATGATTGTGCTGGGAGTGAAATCTTCTCTTTAATGGATGGTTTCACCGGCTATAATTAAATCAACATCTTGCCTACGGCAACACAAAACTGCTTTTATTTGTCCTTGGGGCACCTTTTCCTATAGGAAACTACCCTTCGGTTTAAAGAACGCCGGTGTGACTTTTCAACGTGCCATGTCTTATGATTTTCATGATATTAAGCACATTGTACAACCATATCTAGATGACCTACCGACACATTCCATGCATCGTAGTGACCATCCAGCACACCTTCGAGCCATTTTCCTTCGTTGTTGGTTCTATCGTATATGCTTAAACCCACACAAATGTGTTTTCTATGTGGAGTCTAACCGACTTGTAGGTTTTATCATGTCACACCAAGGGATCAGGTTTGATCCTTTGAAGGTCGAGGTGATCCTCAATCTCCCTCCTCCTTCTTCACTTCACTAACTTCAAAGTTTGCAAGGGAAGGAAATTTTTTTACGTCGTTTCATCCCAAACTATGCTCAATTAACACTCAGATTTACTCGACTGCTAAAGAAAGGTTCTGAGTTCGTATGGGATTCCACTACCAACAAATCTTTTGAAGCTTTGAAACTAAATTTAACCTGTACCCTGTTACTTTTCCCACCCGATTATAGTCAAGATTACTTCCTTTATCTAGTTGCTTCAGACTCTACCATCACCATGGTTCTCATCCAAGAAGATGATTCACACGACGAACATGTAATTTATTATTTGAGTTGGAGTCTCACGACTACCGAAGCCAAATACTTACATGTTGAAAAATTGGTCTTGGCAGTTGTTCAAGATGTCCAACGTTTCTGTCACTATATCTTATTACGCAAGACCATTGTAATTTTTGATTGCAACCCCATACAACACATTCTTACACGCTAATTGCTAGCGGGAAAATAATCCAAATGGATAGTAATTCTCTAGGAGTTTGACTTAGAATTTGAATGTGCTAACTCTAAGAAATCCTTGGTGTTTGTCGAATTGATATGTGACCTTCGCTACACTGAGACAGAGATAGTAGCAAAGGATTCTTTACCTGACAAATCCCTTTTTCTTATTAGTTTTGATGACCTTTGGTATGGAGATATCATTATCTATCTCCAAACTCAGACTTTTCGGCCCGATTTATCTAGCACTGACCGCCATCGCATACGTTACCAAGCCCGTCAGTACATTATCCTCCGTGACACTCTTTAACATCGTGGGGTTGAATCTGATTTGAGACGATGTCTCACCTATGATGAAGCTGAGAAATATTTGAGTGACTTCCAATCTGGAGCATGTGGTGGTCACATGTCTGGGTATGCTACTACCCAAAAGATCTTATGAGTAGGGTATTTTTGGACTTCTTTATTCAAAGACTATATTATTTCCATCCAAAAATGCCATGCTTGCCAAACATACAACAACAAGATAAGATTGCATCCTACTCCTTTACACCTTGTAGTTTCCGTTGGCCCTTTCGTGAAATGGGGCATTGATTTCATGACCTGTAACTCTCACTTGGCTGGGGGCATGGATACATTATTGTAGCCATGGATTATTTCACAAAATGGGCTGAGGCGATGCCCACATTCGATGATACTGGGAAAACTACAGCCCTTTTCATATTTAATCATATTATTACTTGATTTGGGATCCCGCAGGCTATCCTTACTGATCACGGTAGCCATTTTTGAAACTTTATGATGTATGAACTTACCGACAAGTTGGGTCTTCGACATGAAAACTCAACCCCCTACTATCCATAGGCTAATGACCAAGTTGAAGCAATAAATAAAATCCTTATCACTATGCTTCGTCGTATAATAGGAATCCATAAGACCACCTGGCACACGATGTTGTTTTCAGCATTATGGGCCTATCGGATGTCTGTGAAGTCTACCATGGGATTTACCCCCTTTCAACTAGTCTACGACATTGAAGCCATTCTCTTGATTGAATGTGAAATACCATCTTTGAAGCTAGTCATCGAACTTCTCCCAAACACCTCTGCCGAAGAGGAATGTCTATTGTATCTTATGCAATTATATGAGACCCATCGTAATGCCACCCTAGTTATTGAAACCCAGAAGAAACTCATAAAAGCCCAATATGAAAAGCATGTCAAACCACGTGTTTTCTTTGAGGGAGATCTAGTTCTCCTCTATGAACAAGATCATGATCTGCTAGGAGTCAGAAAATCTGAAGCTATGTGGTGTGGTCCATATATCATCAAACAAGTGTTAGAGAAGGGAGCTTACGAGTTAGTAGATTATGATGGCATTCCTTTGAGTGAACCCAAAAATGGGCTTTACTTGAAGAAGTACTATGCTTAGACTGTCTTTGCATTAGTGCTTGTACTTTTACTATACCATAATCTTGTGTGTTACTTTTGTGTGTTTTTCATTATTTGGTTTCGACCCCCAACTGCTTACCTTGCATTGTGCTTGGTTTCCAGATGTCGACGTCTTCTCTATCTTATATTGGCTTCGCCGATGGTGCTAGTTGCAGTACTCAAAATCTAGCTTCTGCTACTTGGGAAATCTATGCACCCACTGTTGCGTGTCTTTTGTCACCTAAATGAGAAAAATAGAGGTGCTTACGAGCCCAATTGGGTTAGCTAGGCAAGGAAGCAATGAATGAAAGAGTTAGAAACATCAAGCATATGATATAAACAAGAGACTAAGCTAAGAACAATAAAAGAAATTAAACTAGAGTGCATAAGGACATTAGAACAAGAAATAAATAAGACTCATGCCACCAATGGAAAGGATTGTATTAGTGGAAAGAAAACACCAAAGAGAAAGGGAGACTTTGGGTCCCCTCTTCCTCCAAGGGAGGGCTCTTGAACCCCCAATATTGAGCTCTTCTTACAACTAGCAAACTTGAAAGAAATGGTGAAAGAATCCCAAGCTCATTCACTCAAGAGGTGATGTGAATAGCTCAAATGAAATGATGCTTGTATGCTCTTGACAAGGAAAGAGGATCCTCCAAGAGAATATAGACATCATAACAATAAATGAATTCCTTGAAAATGTAGTGCACCATGGCCTCTTTTTATAGCATAGCTTTTGAGGTATTATTCAACCAGCCTTTAGTATGAACAAGGGGCCATTTAGGGCACCCTTGGGTCTTTGACCAGCCACCCAGCCAGATTTAGCCGAGATTTGGATGTCAAATCGACTTGGAAGCTGAACTAGAAGTGGGTGGGAGGCCGACCAATATCATAAATGCGTCGTTCTAAGGTGTGCATGGATTTTAGCATCCACAGTCGCACCTCGAGCACATGCATGTTTTTATGACGTTTTTGACTGGGTCATGTGTGCGCGCTTCCTGTATATCCTTAGCACATGTTGATTTTATAACTGGTTGTATAGTTTTGGACCTTTTGGAAATGCATTTTTGGTAATTTTTGGTCCATGGGTGAACTAATAGCTATTTGAAGATGCTGGATTCCTGTAACCATTTGCAGATGAAATTTCAGTGATAACAAATGCCCCCTGATGGATGAGGTTAGGAGCATACGTATAGCCGAAATTCATCAATGTTTCTTCTACTGAGAGTACCATTGTAAGAAAAAGCGATAATGAGAGTATCAAGAGAGACCCGTTGAAGGGAGAGGGGAACCTGTAGGACCCGACCTTTCGCAAGGTATAAAAAGTAAACTGTGTACAAACGAGGCGGGCACGCCCCATGCTCGTGTTATGTAACTCAAAAATGTGTAATACAGTAACTGAAGCTGTGTGTTGGTGTAGATGACTGTAGCACCCTCAGGGGCGTGTTGATAATAGCAGAGGTCAATTCTGATGGTGAATAAACTATGAAAAGAGGTGATGACACTTAGAGGAAGTTTCAAGGATTCACAGGTATTGATGACCTAACAATGTTTAGAGGTATCCAGAAAATATAAAAATAACCACACTAGTCGCAAAGTAAGACCCACCGCAACATGAGAAAGTGTTGAAGTTGAATGTGGTGGGGGTCAACGACATCAGAGAGCAATGGCAGTTCTCTCTGTGTCGTCTGAGACTCCTCATTGTAAAGGTAGTGAGAGTTAAGATATTGTCGCCCTGTTGGAAACTGTGCTGATGTCGACAGAAAGGGAGATGCAACTTCGCGAAGCGAAGGGATTCATGAAATCTACTTGGACAAAATCAGGAACTGATGAGTAACATGGACGAAGTCTAGGAGTAGTGAGATTCAAGACTGCCTTTGGTTGGGGAGAGATGTAAAGTGGCAGCAACCGTGAAACTAAATCTAATGTCAGGGGGACAACTAGATGAGGGTAAGTTGTGCCAGAGACGTGACAAAATGGACAAACACAAAGATCAAAAGGTGTATGGGTCATAGGATACTCGAGGTTTATGTATAATGTCATGGATGTCAAGAAGTGAAAAATACCCCAACTAAGGGCGAAAAGGGTTGCTTCGCTGGGAAAAGGAAGGTCACTAAAGGCGACAACATAAAGTTATGAAAATGTGAAAAAAGGGTTTGTACAATTACCAAAAGGATAAAAATAAGTTGGGATAATTGTGTAGATACAGAAACGAGTGCCTCATTTTAAGATGGCTTGGCCTGATGATGGTGCAAGTTGCTTGGAAGCCAAGTGGAGGGTTGGGGCCCCATAGGTGGGTTTCTATATTAGGGAAATGTATTGAGGACAACCTATAGATGGGAAAACTGATGGTGGATGAAATGGATGATTAATGATACTACGGAGGTGCAGTCAAAATAAAGTAATCTGGGAGTCCATTGGGTAGGCTAGGAAAATGAGGAGAAGGAGTATGTGGCTGGTTCTCGACACTATGTAAGACTATCGAGACTCCCATCCCTAAACGGGTGAAAAAAACATGAGTGTCAAAATGATAAGGGGGACTATGAATGGGACAATTAATGTGGGGAAGAGTGCTACCAGATGACAATAAAGAAATGTAGTGGACATAATAGTACTGAAGATCCTGATAGAGGGATCCTAGAGGTAAAGATCAGAGGGTGTGACTGGGAGATGCATTTTGATATTCAGAGGGAATGACTACATGCCAGTGTTGATAATATACTTGAAAGGATACTGCTGAGGTGTAATGATCAGGTACCTGCACACATGAAAAATTGAATACTCGACGTGAACAATATCTGAAGAGAAAGATCATATAGCAGTTATTTGATAACGTGTGAATGTAAGCATGCGTACCTGCGCATAATATGAGAAAAATCCCCCCCCCAGGGGCTGAGGATGGACAGTGGCCTGGGGAATGGAATAGTGTAGGTGACGGGGTTTTGATCCCGTGGCTGAAGACAGATTGAAAAACAGACATCCGGAGCTCCCGGAATGGAGTCTGGAAGTTTGGAAAAATGGACTATATATAGCGGTAGGGCCCACAATGCCACCTCATTTGTACCTGCTATTAGAGTGATTGGACGATAGATTTTTAGAGGAGATTTGGAGATTTCGAGAGATCGAGGCAACCGATTCCAGACCAATGAGCTTCAGGTTAGTTGTCGTGTCCTCCTGCATAGAATTAGGGTTTCTATTTTTGGGCAGGGCCTGTATGGAGGGTCGTATAGGATGTTTTGTGGGTGTAGGCCCCCCAGTGCACGGGTGATCGAGAAAGTTGCACGCAAGGGTGCGCGCCTGTAATTCAAACATCCATGCATGAGGGCGCCTTAATGGGGAAAACAGGTGCGCATGGCCTACGTGCCTGTGTAAGGCACAACAATGCATGCATGCGCATTTGTAAGCCTAACAGCTGCACATGCGTGTGCAACTGTGTAGTGAACAAGCATGCTATGATGCACGCCTGTATGTGTGACAGGAGCACATGAATGCACCTCTATATGACCAACAGTCGCGCATGGGTGTGTGACTGGGGGATGAACATGCGCGCATGTTTGCATGCCTGTGGGACAAAATCGCCGCGCCTTTGAGGCAAAGATGAAGGGTGTAAAAACTTATCTTTTTTGGAGATTTTGATGTTTTTATGGGTTGTGATGGCTCATCAAGTGTTGTATATGTGGATGCAGGTGAGCATTTGGATGATGTCGATTCACTGGAGAGAGAGGGATTGGTTACACCTTAGGGAGGCAATGACCAATAAGGAGCCGACGGTCCGTGACACTTTGGCAACTTGTGGGCTGTTGAAGTTATTTGAGTGCCCTCTAGTGTGAGCACATGAGAATTTATTGCCATTCCTGATTAGGATGTGGTGTCCATATCTGCATTGTTTTATGGTGTGGGGTGATCAGCTGGCCGTGGAGGATATATATTTTCTGACTAGGCTCCCTTTTCGGGGAACTCCCTTACCGGTGGAGCTCGTAGTACCCGGGGATGGGCAGTTGGTTGTCTTAGGCTGGAGGTACTGTACGAGGGAGAACTTCATGTCGGGCTCCGTGGTGAGTATAGGGGCGATGGATGTCCTTGTTCATCATTGCGTGGCGACGATGGTTGTGAGAGTTTATGGGTCTCTTGTAACTCAACAGATCAATGGGGGTCAGCTGAGCATTATGGAGAGGGAACTGGTAGGTGAGTATTAGAGGCGCCATGAGTGCCTCTATTTTTATGTATTTTTTGTACCTATATAGGCTGGTGAGCCCATTTTGTATATGGTGAGGTGGAACCATTTATGTATTTGTAGAGGTGAGGTGGTTCACCTACCTACGAATAATGTTCTTGATGTACTACTTTTTGTAAACACTGATGACACATTGACCGATATATATATAGGTGGATATACATTTTGGGATCTTTGTGGTGTTCACATGTGTTGATGTTTTTTAGTGCTTTTTGATGACGTCTAATCTATATGATGTTGATAGACTATTGATGATTTATGTATGCGTACTAGTATTTTGATGTGATAAACGCCAATCTAACACTCAGTTAGCCATATTATCTGCTATTTGATTAAATTGTCTTGGAATATGTGTAAATGTGATGGAATCAAAAAGTCTATATAAAAGTCTAACTTGCAGGTATTTGCGGAACAGGCAAGGATCGCAGACATGGTACACATTGTTGAGCTGGAGGACAACTAGTTGGGAATCTAGCAAAATGCTAAGGTGACGAATATGGTGATGACTAGCCTCAGTGAGGAGGCCAATGACGACTGTGTATTCTGCTTGGTTATTGGTTGTTGAACCCAAACATATGCCGCTAGAGTGGAGCAGCTCATGTGAGGGTGTATAGAGGGCCCAAGCGACTGAAGCAAGATTATGTGTCCAACGGCTAGCTCCGTCGGTGTAACCGATGTGGTAGGCCGATGGAGGAGGCATATGTCAATAACACAAATGATAGATTAGACATGAGGTATGGAAGAAAGAAGATTAAAAACTCTACAAAAAACGTACAAAAGGAAAAATCCTAGTGTAGTATGGCTACGCTCAGGCATAAAATTTCTTTAAGTACAACCCGTTGATGGGTTCTTTGAAAGGGTGGCCTTCGGGAGAGGCCATAATGTATGCGCCTTTAGTGAGGCAATGTTCAATGATGTAAGGTCCATGCCACAGTGACTCAAATTTTCCATAGCCAAGAGTATTGTGAGCGATATC
The DNA here is from genome assembly GCA_009831015.1 of Picea engelmannii. Lineage (NCBI taxonomy): Eukaryota > Viridiplantae > Streptophyta > Pinopsida > Pinales > Pinaceae > Picea > Picea engelmannii. The sequence goes on from ML778257.1 coordinate 165,411, forward strand.
ATAAGCAAGGATGAGGTCACCTTCGTTGAATGAGCGAAGATTGACATGGCGATCAAAGGTGGCCTTTGACTATTTCTTGGCTACCTCATTGTTCTGTAATGAAGATCGACGATCTTCATCCAGGGACTTTAAGTTCAACAAACACTTCTCCATTGGAGCAGTGTCGGGTAATAGCTCAATACCGTTGCGTAAGGTGGGAATTCCACACTCGATGGGAAGAGTGGCCTCGACCCCATGGACTAGATGAAATGGTGTGAAACCAATGGCATTTTTCACTACCGTGCGATAAGCCCATATCGCGGAAAATAACATATGATTCCAATTGGTCTTATGTTTGTTAACCGTGCGCTGCAACATGGTTTTGAGGACCTTGTTGACTGCTTCGACCTGTCCATTTTACTGAGGATAATATGGGGGGGGAAACTCATGGGAGAAGCCTAACCTGGATGAAAGTTTGACGAAAATCTCATTCTCGAAATGTTTCCCATGATCAGAGACTAGTTGTAGTGGTACTCCAAAGCGGGAAATGACGTGGTTAAAGAAAAAACGCACTGCAGTGTCAGCGACGTTGTTGAAGGTAGGCATGGATTCAGCCCACTTGGTGAAGTAATTGACTGCAACGATGATGTATTTGTGTCCATTGCTGGATGGAGGGTTACAAGTCATGAAGTCTATGCCCCATTTGCAAAAGGGGTTGGTAGTAATGACTGGGTGTAAAAGGGCAGGTGGTGCTCGTGCTTTGTTGGTGTAAAGATGACATTTGTCACATCGCTTCGCAGCGTAGATGCAATCGTGAAACAATGTAGACCAAAAGTAACCGATGCAAATGATTTTATAAGCAGTGGAAATCCCTGAGATGTGGCCCCCGTAAGCACCGTGTTGCAGTCGTTCAAGAATCGATCGGCCTCGTCGATAGTCAAACATTGACGGAGTACAGTATCGAATCCTCGCCGATATAATATATCATCGATAAGGAGGTAGCAGGGATCCTGGTGACGAATACATCGAAGATCATATCGGGAGAGGTGGTTTCCAAATTTTTGGGTTCAGAGGTAGACGAGAAGATCACCGTACCAAGGATCATCTGAGGGGATGTAAGAGAGATGTTCATCAAGAAAATTGGTATTGACGGGGGTACTGGTAGTATTGGAGGGAAATGTCGTGATGAGTTCGGTGAGGATGAGGGATTTCTTGCTCTTGGGTGTTGAAAATTCGAGGTCATACACTTGAAGGATGACAATCCATCGGGAAAATTTACCGTTAATTTTCCAATGACTGAGCAAGTATTGCATGGTGTTGGAATCTGCGACGACTTTGGTAGTTCGAAGTAGAATGTAATGGCATAGCTTCTGGACTATGAGGACAACTGAAAGGGATAATTTATCTTCATGATTATATTTCAAGGGTGTCCCTGAAAGGTTTTTATTGATGTAGTAAATTACATGCTCACGTTCGTCATCCCCTATTTGGACGAGAACTCCTACTACTGAGACGATTGAGGCCGATATGTACAGGATATAATCATGATTATAGTCAGGTGGACTAATCAACCGGGTGTTGGAGAGGGTTGCTTTAATATCATCAAAAGCGGTTTGGGCATGTTCATCCCAGTGGAATGGGATGTTGTGGCGAAGTAAGCGAAGGAAGCCGTGTGCACGAGTAGCGTAATCTGGGACAAAGCACCGTAAAAAGTTAGCTTTGTCTTGTAGGCTTTGCAATTGGTGTAAATTATGAGGGGGTGGAATTTTTTTGATGGCTTGGACTTTGAGGGGGTCCATGGTAATGCCATGTTGGGAAACAATGAACCCAAGCATGCGCCCAACAGTGATGCAGAACACGCACTTGAGGGGGTTCAAGCAGATGTTGTACTGACGACACCTCTGGAAGATGATTCGTAAATCATTGAGATGTTGAGTGTGTTTCTTGGATCGAGTTGTGAGGTCATCCAAGTATGCGAGGATGATATGAGCCAGGTCATGAAAGATGTATGTCATGGCCCATTGGAAAGTGGCGCCGACATTCTTGAGGCAAAAAGGCATGAAACGATATGAAAAAGTACCCTAGGGGGTAGTGAATGTAGTTTTGTACTGATCAGCTGGGTGGATTTGAATTTGGTTGTAGCCAAAGAAACTGTCCATGAAGGACAAAGCCTCGTGACCCATGCAATCATCGATAATTTGGTCGATGAAGGGCGTTGGAAAGTTGTCCTTGGGATAGGCGTGATTGAGATCGTGAAAGTCTGTACAGACACAGATGGTGCCCTATTTTTTGTTAACAGGGACAAGGTTGGAGACACAGGATGTATAGACGATGGGGTAAATGAACCCAACAATGCGTAATTTGTCAATCTCGGCTTTGATGGTTGCTGTTTTGGATGGGTGTAGCAGACACTTTTTGTGGCAGACATGTGTGATATTAGGCCAGGTGTCTACTCGATGTTCAAAAATAGAGGGATCAAGGCCAAGCATCTCTATGTATGACCAGGAAAAAATGTCCTGATATTCCTGGAAGAGAGCTTTGTAGGCGGTGATTTCTTCAGGAGATCATGCGGCGCCAATGGTGATTTCCTCTATAACTCACTTTTTTATGGAAATATCGATTTTGATAGTGGGGGAGATATTGGCCATATTACCTTCTTCAAAAGCATCGAGGGAGGGATAGGGTTATGGAACCAATCTATATGCCTTGATGGGATAAAATATTTGGTTTCGACTACGTATATGGGGTGTTGGGTAGGAGGCGTGAATGCTTCCTGTGAAAGAAACAACACTCTGTGGTGGAGCGCATCCCATGGGAAATCAGGGGTAGTTAACTCCTCGAGGATGTCTTCATCATAGTGGAATTGTCAAGAACATAGGGGATCTAAAGGAGTGACATCGGTGACTGTCACCATGTTGTTGTTTCTTAGTGGTAAAGAAGCAGAGGGGTTGATGCAAGGGGATGGTGAGGGTTCACTCGACATAAACCAAATATTGATATATTGTGGGTTAAAAATGGTAGTCGGGCATAAAATTTCCGTGGGAAAATGAAATAGAGAATTGTGGGTAAATCCTTGTATAAATCATCCAAGAACCATGGAGGAGTAGGGAGTGCTTCAAGCTCAAAAGAAATGATATGAAGAACCTCTAGTGATGGAGTAGGGTTAATCACTGATTCTTCAGGGGGGGTGGAGGTTTTTGAATCAAGGCCATTTGGCATTGCATGTATTCAATGATCATATGACATTGGTATGTGAAATGATCTAATGATTCGTAGAGAGAGAAAGGGCATCTCATACGTTCATTGACCGAGGTCTTGACATAATGGATGTCGGTGACATTTGTTGAGGATGATGCAGATGGGGTGGGTTCTTGATGAAATCTCTGGTGTGCTGTTGTTAGCATCTGTCGGAATTGAGGTAACGTTGGACAATGGTGTGTGTAAATGCCATATTCTGAACATATGGCGCATGCAAATTTAGTTCGCAGTCCTTTGCTATTGGTGTTAGGGGAGATAGTGGCAGTATGTGATGAAGCGACGAGCGGGGGTGGTGCTCGAGGGAGTTGAATTAGATTGCGTAGCTCTAGTAGAGATGGGCATTTGTTGGTGGGGTGTTCATATTTATCGCATAGTGCACAAGGAGGTTGGACACATGGAGGTAAAAGAGTGGTGGGATATTTCTTCTTTTGTCAGCCCCCAACTGTAGAAGTGGTGCTAGGGAGTGGGGGTGCTAGTGGTGCGGTGGGCGTAGGTATTGGAATCTGCATCGGGATTCTGTCGGATTGAGGAGGGAGGGATGGTTGAGGGACCATGGCTGGTGGATGTAGATACCATACAAGGATTTTCATGACCATATTTGGAAGGGTAAGTGTTGCGGCTACTTGGAAAGCTTGTACGCCTGGTGGAGGGTAAAAGAAGGGGATTTGAGTAAGGGCTTGGGGGAGTGTCTCCCAAACCGGGATGTGTCCTTGGGGTAAGGTGGAATTAGGAACAGGTGAAGTAGGATGGTTTTCAGGTAATTCCTGAGGAAGAAGCTCTGTGACTAATGGAACGCCAGATATAAGACAGGCCTCATTGGGAGGAAGGGTATTTCCAATTTCAATTCCATTGGATGAGACAACACATACTTGATTGGAAGGATGAATGAGCGATGGTGCTCCATGGTATGGCCCTAGCAAGGATGGGTCTTTGGAAATTTCAGGGCCCATATCGATGAGTGGGTAAGTATCGGGATTAGTGTGGATGAAAGGGAGGATGTTATAAATGTTGGTAGAAGGGTTAGGCTCATAATGTGAAACTTGATTGGTGGTAATGATCTTCTTGTTATGGGGGAACATCATGCTTCGAAATATGGAAGAGGCAACTGCCTTTATAGCATACATGTAGCTACGACCGAACAAGATATTGTAATCGAGTGGGGCATCAATAACCTCAATGTCAATGAGAATGATTTTCCCCCGAGTTTGACGGGGACATTTTGGAAGAGCCCTTCGGGAGAAGATGTTCATCCATCATAAGCTCTTAAGGTAATGGCAGATGGTATGATTTCAGGGGAACTAAGTTTCTGCCATACTGATTTGGACATGATGCATGTGGATGCACCTTCATCAATGATGCATAGATGAACTGTAATGTTACGGTTTTTAATTGGCATTTGAAAAGTGATAAGAGCAGGGAGGCGAGGTTCTCCGCTATCGAGATCAAATGTGATGAGTCATGTATCAACAAGGTCGACTTCCCCCAGGGAAGAAAGTAATGACGTCTGCTGAGTGGGACAAGTTTGAAGGATTTCTAAGACTAACATGGCAGTAGGAGATTGTGCCAAGTCATCGACTAAACTGTAATTATGAGCTGCCCTAGCCTGAGTAGTGTGGACAGTCTTACGTAATGGGATGCGAGGAATACGAAGGGGGGTTTCAGTATTAGGGTGAGGAATCCTCAATGGGGGTCCAATTGTGACTGGGGGTTCTTCTGAGGTGGTGGGAGCAGACTCAGAGGGTGTGATTTGTAGGATTGCCCAAATTGGGATATTGTCCCAACTGTGGTGGGATAGACTGCATGTCTTGTTGGGTGTTCATTACCCCTTGGTGTGGAATGGGGTTTTGAAACATAGTTGGGGGTGGTTTTTGCACATATTGTTGTGGGGCATGGTGAGGGGCAGGCGGTGTTAGAGGACGTGGTCCATTTATAGAGTCTTTCATCCATTTAAGGTCAGTGATTTGGGGGAAATGGTGAGTGTAGTGAACAAACTCACCGCAAAGGGCACAAGGGGATTTGGTTTGAAGGTTGTTGTTATTTTTCCCTTGGCGTTTGTTATTGCCCCCTTGAGGGTTTTGTTTCCCCCCTTGGAGGTTGGTTTTGTTGGGGGTTATTACCTCTTGGTTCTGGGTTATTATTGTCTCAATTTTTCCCTTTATTTTTGGCATTATTTGACTGGTGGGTCAGATTTTTCATATTCATTTGTTCAAAACTTTGGCATTGCTGAATGGGATAGGGCTGAACAAAATTAACCCCAGCATGTGGGTGTCCTTGTGGTGGAGCCATGGGCTATGGAGGACCAGGGAATGGAAAGTACAAATTATGTTGTGGAAATGATCCATAAGGTACATAGGAAGGCGTGGCACTTTCACTAGTGCTTAGGGTATAGGCTAAAGTAGAGGGAGTACCAAAACTTGGTTGGATAGGTGGGTGTTTTGTGGGTGCTGGAGGGGGTCCACTTATGGGTGGAGACAGGGAAACAAGGTATGGTTGTTGATAAGGGGGAGGAGGATAATAAGGGATTCCTCCATACGCCGATGGATATTCAGGTATGCCATACATAGGTGGTTTTTGGGGTTGTGGGTTGTGGTGTGTGGTGTTACCAATCAATCCATTTGCTGAGTGAGACATCCTAGGTTTGTCTTGGCCTAATGGCATGGGTCTCGGGGCGTTTGGAAGTACCATATATAGGTACCCTAACTGTGTGTAAATGAGTTCGAACTATTGGGTCTTGCTAATGGCTTCTTCTTTAGACTGGGAGAAGGTGGCAGCCACATCTTTGGAAAGGAGGGAAACAAGTGATTTGAGAAACCAATTGAGACATTGTTGTGGGGCAGCGTCATATTTGTAGAGACTACATCGCCGATGCCATTCGTGAATGTGGTCAGCGATGTGCATGTAGGAGGTTTGTTTGACCTATAAGAGTAGTTCGAGGCCATTGTCATGACAAATTGGTAGTTGAAAGAAGGTAAAAAATCCTTTGGCCAAGGATTCAAAGGTCAGATGGGACCCGGATTTTTCTTCTACATACCACTTGGTTGATGGGCCAGTGAGCATGCATTGAAATAACCTCAATCAGATGGAATCATCAATGATGTTCTTTGAAGAACACCATAGGTGAAAGGTCATGATATGGTTGGCGGAATCGTCTCCCGCTTTTCCTTCAAACTTGGGGATGTTTGAAGGTAGTTTGGTAGGCATTGCAGGCCATGTGGGGTTGTGCAATATAGGATCATTGGTGAGTTTAGTTAGATCCGGTATGTTGAGGGAAACCATGTATGGCATATGAGGTGGTGGCAGAGGATTAGTTATGTCCATAGTGTGAGTGTTTTGGGTACCTGACCCTTGAAGGGGACTAGGTGGGTTTGTACTTCCCCCTTGAGAAGAAGTTAAACCCCCACTTCTGTGTAAAGGAGAGCGAGTGGATGGTTGACCTTGGGAAGTGGACCCAAGTAAGGTGGAACCAAGCAAAGTTGATCCCAAGACAGTGGCACTCACGGGGGTGTGAGAAGGTGGAGCTGATGAGTTGGGAAGACTAGGAACTCCCCCTAGAATAGGAGGGAGATTTAGCAAGAGTCTGGAATGACGATGGTTCTGTGGGTCCCCTATGATGTCTGACTAGCTAAGTGGATGTGTGCAAATGGTGATGAGAGCAATAAATGAACAAGAGTCTTTTCCTTGATTTTTTGAACCTTCATAATATATTCCACAATTAGATGTAATTGGAAGGGCATCATACATAAAGCATGTTGATAAATAAGCATATATGTGGATAGGTGGATTTTGTCCGCGTAGGAGAACAAAGAAAACAAATGCTCGTGTCATAAAAGATGTATCGTCCTTCCTCTCAAATAACATTGGACCTTCCAATAGCACTCGACAGTGGGGTTTGATGCCACCGGAAGAGAAAGTAGTGAAGGATGAAGCAATCAGTTATAATGAGGGGTAGAGGGATCATATTCCGAAAGAGCTGGTGATATTTCCCAATAGCCACACAAAATCTGATCAAGGTGAAATTGCAGCCCACAATTGCCACCTGGGTAGATGTCCTAAATTTTGGTCACTAGGTACCTCAGTCAAAGTGCGACATTTAGATTTCCGGCCTTAGAAATGGGTCACGAGATGAATCCCATCCAAGAGGTGGGTGCCTCAAGGGGGGACGCACAGAACAACCAGACCTCAACCTTCAACCCTTCACGGGTATCTCCCTTCCTTATGGTGTAGGAACACTTGACTTGGAGGATTTGAAAGTTCCCTATTTCTCAACTTCTACTATTATAAGGATGTGAGAACCAGATAATGGGAAGTTATTTGGATGCCTATCCCTGAGATCCTACCTAGACTAAAAAATTTCTTTTGGTACCTCCTGTGGAGGAAAACTTAGTGAATTTTTAGAAATATTTTAGGTGTGGTTGTTTGAGATATTGGGGGTGTGAACCAACCTCGTTGAAATTAAGTGGGAGAGGATAGTCTCGTCAAGAAAAAAGGGTGGGGCATTTCGGAATCCCTTTGGAGGAAACTTACTTCAACTTCCATGATTTCTAGATAAGACTATGTGAGTGATTGGTGAACTTTGTGTGTGAACAAGTGAAAGTGTTCCAATTTTTTAATAATTTAGGTGTCACCTTGATACATGTGGACTTCACTTAGTCCTTACAAGTATTGATTACCTAAGTTACTATGTGTCATTGGTACAGCCTTGCGGAATTTTAAAGTCCCTAGGAAACTAGCATGTGGAAATGTGGGTCCTTACTATTCCTTTAACTCCCTATTGTGGTCTAATCTAAGAAAGCTTTGAAACTATCCTAGATTTTGCACATGTGGGCATGTATGGGCCCGTTACAAAAACCTTTAAACTTCCCTAGTAATTTAATCTAAGAAAGTAAATTTCAACATTTTCCTAGCTTTGTAGAATGTGGGCATGTATGGGACCTTACAATCTTAAGATGTGTTTGAAAAATAAACTAAGAGGAGTCCCGAGGGGGTTGTTGTCCTCTCCTAAAGATTTTGTCTTTTTTAAGGGAGATGAAATTTTCCTTCAACCTCTTTCTGATTCTCAAGATTGATTTGGAGCGCAAGAGAAGAGCATACTCAACGATTGATATTCAATTTCTAGTCCCAATGCAAGTTTTATATGTGATTTAAAAATTATTACAACTTATACTTTTAGTCAAAGCAAGCCATCCATGGGGCGAAATGAAAGCAAAAGAGGAAATAATGATTTTAACCCCCTATGTGCCTATGTTTTGACTAATCCCTTTATATGGAGAGGGAATGTAAGTGTGGTGCAAATTACAATGTGCATGGCATCAATCTTAAGAAGGCTATGGGCCCTCCACAAATCATAAAAAGCTTACAATGTGTGTTTTTCTGCATAGGTGCGCGGATCTCAAAATAGATAGAGGCATTGTGAGTGCCAATGTGTGAACTGAAAGAGACTTATGTGCACAAGTGCGCAGAAGGCGCTGAGCAATACAATGGTTTTGGTGCACATGCATTGAAGATGCGCCTGTGGGTTAAAACATGCGTGCACTGTTTGTTACATGGTCGTGAAGAAAATTTCTGATGAAATTATCTCTGCTCAGCTTTGAATTTGTCTTTTTGTAGGTTGGCTTGCGCCAGTTATGGTCTCTACAAGTTAAAGAAACAAAAATAAGAGCTAAAATAACCCAAATGGGGTAGGAAATTGATACCTTTCCCCAGTGGAGTCGTCAATCCGTTGTGCCTCTTTTGTCACCTAAATGAGCAAAATAGAGGTGCTTACGAGCCATTTAGGTTAGCTAGGCAAGACAACAATGAATGAAAGAGTTAGAAACATCAAGCATATGATATAAATAAGAGACTAAGCTAAGAACAATAAAAGAAATTAAACTAGAGTGAATAAGGACATTAGAACAAGAAATAAACAAGACTCATGCCACCAATGGAAAGGATTGTGTTAGTGGAAAGAAAACACCAAAGAAAAAGGGAGACTTTGGGTTCCCTCTTCCTCCAAGGGAGGACTCTTGAACCCCCAAGATTGAGCTCTTCTTACAACTATAAAACTTGAAAGAAATGGTGAAAGAATCCCAAGCTCATTCACTTAAGAGGTGATGTGAATAGCTCAAATGAAATGATGCTTGTATGCTCTTGACAAGGAAAGAGGATCCTCCAAGAGAATATAGGCAACATAACAATACAAATGAATTCCTTGAAAATGTAGTGCACCCATGGCTTCTTTTTATAGAATATCTTTGAGGTATTATTCAACCAGCCTTTAGTGTGAACAAGGGGCCATTTAGGGCACCCTTACGTCTTTGACCAACCACCCAGTCGGATTTAGCCGAGATTTGGATGTCAAATCGACTTGGAAGCTGAACCAGAAGTGGGTGGGAGGCGAACCAATATCATAAATGTGTTGTTCTGAGGTGTGAGTGGCTTTTAGCATCCACGATCACACATCGGGCGCATGCACGCCTTTTTAGCGTTTTCGACTGGTGCACGTGTACGCACTTCTTGTATATCCTTAGCGCATGTTTATTTTATAACTAGTTGTATAGTTTTGGACCTTTTGGAAATGAATTTTTGGTAATTTTTGGTCCATGGGTGAACTAATGGCTGTTTGAAGATGTTGGATTCCTGTAACCATTTGCAGAGGAAATTTCAGTGATAACACCCACCAACGAACTTATCAGTTTACAAGGTGTTTTCCTTGGTCGTGCAACTAATAATATCTCAAAATATAGTGCAGTCATTGAATTATTGACCGATGCTATCTCACTTGGGATTCGCCACTTCGTTGTATGACTTGATTCACAGCTAGTAGTGCTCCATTTAAGTAATGTCTACACTATCCGAACTCCTACTTTGTTACGGGTATATCTACGAATTCGTCTCTTGGAGTGTTATTTTGATTATATTGAATATCAACACATTCCTAGATGTCTAAATACATTAACTGATCCTCTAGCTAATTATGTGTTAGACAGACATTTGAGACATTTATAAAATTCAATCACACATTACACATTGTATATAAAAGCAAAGTAAGCCGGTAGAAGCCTCATGTATATATATAATGAAAACATTTTACAAAAAAGTGTTTTCCATCCAAGGACCAAAATATCAAAATATAGAGCCCATGGCTCTACAAAATAGCATCATGGATGCCACTCGAAATGGCATCATGGTTGCTTCTTGTGATAGCACACTACTGCCCGTGCTGCCCTGCGAAGTAACCAACTAATTGATCTATACACTCCTACAATATGGCGTTGATAACGCATCAGGATCTCCTCAATCGACATATTGGGAATGCTTTTCGTCAAGCCTTCTAAGTTCTGCTCCATCGCCTCATAGTCGTCGGCATCCCACCCTACTACCACACGTGCCTCTCCTCACCTCTAAATTAGAGATGTGCCTGGAGGTTGATGCGGCCCTACAACTGCATAGTCAAAATTCTCTGATTAGTCTTTAGATCGAAAACAGAAAAAAAACATCTAATATCCTAAAAACCACAAAACATTATAAAGAAAAAAATATCTTTCTTACTTAGATCTCCCCACTGAAATCCCTCAGGGAGAGCCAAGTCAGGATCACCCTGAAAGTCCAGGCCAGTGTACGCATAATCATCAATCATCAAGATTTAGGGCCTTAACTAGTCATAAAATGCATCATTGTACTTGATAATAGGGCCCACTACGTGCCGAGCCATAAGGTCACACCACCGTTTCATTCTTGGGTCTCGTGGGGATGGTATTCCCCACTCTACCTGTAGCCGTAAATGAGGGACTCTTTCTAAGAAGAAAGATACCAAAATGGACCCATACCCAAACTACTTTAGGTCTCCTCTCTTTCTTTTAGTGAGTTGTGTCTTCATACTATGGAGCACACCGTCACACCAATTGAATAATTGAGGTTCCAGACATTCAATGGCATATTGAAAATAACTCTGGAGCGCCATGTGCGGCAATGCACTTCCTGCCATCCATGCAATTGTAAAGAGGATGGCTCTGAGAGTCATATCCCGCACACCTCGGATAGCTGCTTTACCTTTGCACATTTCAGCATCAGGTTCACAGTGCCGATGGATATACTCACTCATCGGCAAGCCACCACCTCAACCCCCTATCAGAGTCACATGTGGCCCACGACGGGATAACCCCGTTAGAAAGTAAATATCCTCAATGTCCAAGGAAAGGACATGAATTCCCACGTGAAATACTTGTTGTTTCGCATCCCACATATGGACCAAGTACTCTAATAGTCTTCGTTGGCCTCTCATGCCTTGGATTTTGAAAAATTTCAATAGGCCACATTGCCAAAGAGCGTTAACGGTTCCTGGATCATTCAAATCCATAGAGTTTTCATATTCATGCTCACGTTCTCTCCATTCCAACATTTTTGCAATCAAACACCTGCATATAAGTAAGAGAGGACAGTTAGCACCTTTGTCCAACCTTTTTGGAATTGTTTTTGGTTCAACGCTTGCTTTTCCTTTTTGTTTTTTGGCCACCGCAACTAAGCTTCAGTTATAGTGCGGGATTTCCACAGGCGAGCCATTGGGCACCTGGGAAAATCCTTGATTTCCGCAGGGCCCAATATTGGCCACCTACGGCGGCCCCAACGCATGTCTAGCGGCCCAAAAATCACCCAAAAAATCATTTTTTTACCACCAAAAACAAAATTTAAACCATTGAAAAGGAAAAAGATGAAGAAATTACTACTTTCATGGAAAACGTTCGTCGATTGATCGCTTGTTCTCCTCGCTATCGACTGCCAAAGTAAGGGGTGAAAAAGGGGTTTTTAGACAAGTTCTTGACCAAATACAAATGAAATGGTAAAAATTAACTATTACTCTTATTTATTTCATTTTTTACCCTTTTTCATAATATTTTATATCATAAAAATGTGTTGGGTTATAAACCCTCTAAACTAATAGTCTTGTGAGTGTCTTGTTTCTTGCAGGAAGAAGACTAAATTCCTAATTAACAGAGTATGGATCTTTGTTCCATAATTTGTTTTCTATTCGTTACGCATATCGATACTTTTTAGGGTTCTTTTAGTAAAACCTCGAGTTCACTCTTCGTTCGTTCTCGTGTTTGAAAATTTATGAGAACACAACCAAGTATACTTTTGTCATCCTTTCATACTCGTCTTGGTAACACAAAAAGCGACACACATGGAGTATCATTTAAGATCTTTTGACACTCCATAAAAATGAAAATATTGCCGAGCGACCTTGTTCTGTTCACGCTCATAAAAGTATTTGAATAAAATGTTTGATGGGCGATAGTTTATGACTTTTTCGGTCACATCGAGCTATTTTATGAAAAAGGAATTGAGAGAGTTCTCTTTAAGTGTTTTTCGGACTCTATAAACATGAAAAACCCCCGATTTTTCCATCTTTGGACTCGTTAAACAAACATCAAAAGACCCACATGGGACTGAACCACTCCTTCTTAGGGTTCGTTAAAAATACTCCAAGGGACTTGTCCGAAAGGATGAGATTACATTAAAAGCATATGTTATCCTCCTCAAGCTTGTGTAAAATAAAGAGGTACTCACCAGAAATGGTGGGGGAAAACCTGGGAAAGAAATGTGTCTCTGTTCCGTGTCAGTGGCAATACTAGTCTCTCTTGAACATGACACCCCCTTTTGTCATTTGAATCCGGGTTGGGAAAATCCATTTGTCTCTTGTCTGGCCTTCTTCGAATTCATATCTTGGGTCGTATTTGAGTCAATGCTGCCAAGACCAGTGTCACGTCATTCATATGTTCAAGAGAAGTCCAAACAATCCCTCCCTCGAGTTGGCCATCTCCATTGTCATTTCTTACCATGTCGGCCTTCCCTATGTCAGTTTCGAATCATTTTCATACTTTGCTATACCCTTAATATATTACTTATTTTGTGTCACTGATGGGGGATACATCAAGGCCCTCCTATGACACATGTATTTTTCATGTCGACTTCAACTCATCATCCCAGAACAAGACTTAGAAATCGTTTAGTACCTTAGAGCCTGCATGCCTCAATGGCAGGTTTCCTCGCTCTCGACAGTGGAGTCACATTGTTGGTCGCCGATCTAGAGATTTCATCAAGTGTTCGACCTCAGATCATTTATTCACATTCGTTGGATTGTACTAAGGTACCTTGGGATTCATTGACATTAATGGTGATTTCCCTCGCACTTGTTAACGATTTTCATCAATGACTGGTAATCAAGTGGTTTCTACCATGTTAGATTTCAACACCTGTAATCGCATGGTTAGATTCGTACTTACAGACGACAGGATTGAAAACCCCGGGTCCTATCTTTTTGGCCCAGGTTACAATGGAGTATTTATGATTTGAATTGACACACAGATCCACTTTGTATGTCTCGTGGCTGTGTCTGAATTTACACTTTCTACTACATAGATACATGGTGTATTTCTGGTGGCTATGTAGAATCTTGATGACATGGATCCATGGTGTATAATTGGTGGCCATGACTTACATTTATGATTTTAATCACTTGTAATCTGAGCATGGGAATGCCTACCTAAGAAATGGTATAATTCTATGTAGATGCTTGGTTGTTTGCAGGTTCTTGATTGGTGCGCTCCGTGTTCCCGACACACACGCATTTTTACAAAGTATTTTGGCTGTCACATGTTCCAGCCTCATACTTTGGGGGGCATTTTGTTACACATTATTTTGGTCACTCTGATGATGACTCCATAGACATGTGTTCAGGCTTCCAAAACAATCTTTCACATGAGGAAAATGGCTGAGTTCTTCCCCTACAAGGCACATTTTTAGAATGACGTCGCAGGATGATAGTGGTACACAGTGCGGAAATCCTTGATTTCTGCAGGCTGCTCTATGTCTGTCCTACAGTATTTTCACATGCTACTATATAGGTAGGGTGCAGTGGCACTTGAAGCTAAGAAAAGGAAGAAGTTTCATGAAGTTTCTAGAAGGAGAATCTTCTAGAATGTGAGGTGGCATTCGTATGGTTGTAATCTTACTGGATTTTCTGATTTGGTGGGATCATCCTCATCCTAATAACTACTTCCCTTCTCCTATATAATAATGGATTTCTCATGGAAAGGGTTAAACAAGGTCAAGCAAGATTGAGCAAAGAATAGGCTGAAGACTGTGTGGAGAATCCTGATACAATTGCTGCTCGAGGCCTCCATTTGTCCATCAAGCTTTGTGGATTATCTTCATGCAAATTCGGAGCAAGTGTATGTGTGTGTTGGAACAAAGGACCACCGAAAGGGAACTTGTGACATCAAGGCAATTTGGTTGTATCTTTCACTTTTACTTAATATGATACAGTGGCATGTTTCTTTCCCATAAAATCATTAGTATTTTATTGCATGACTCCTTGATCACGTGTTTAGGTTTCCATTGAATCTACAATTGCTTCTTTCACTTTGGTTGGTTTGTGTCATTGCAAATCTGATATCACAAGAGCACCAGAGAGAAGTAGGGACAACAGAGCTATAGGGAAGAGATATATAAAGGTATGTCATACAATCCCTCTTTGGTGGTAAATTCAATGGTAGCAACCTAGGGAAAGTGTCATGTCCTATCTTGTTTTGTTCTAGATCCAGATGGATCTTGGGAGATTAGTTTATGTCCACATTCAACGATTTATCCAATAACGATTGGGCTTGTTCACTTGAGGAGAGAATGGAAAATTCTCTATTGCAAAGAGTGCACAAAGGTGGATAGATTTATCTGATAGAGAAAGGATGTTAGGAGAAGTTTGCAAGGTGTGAGTGGGACGAAACCCATAGAATCTCCAAGTTTTTGATAAAGGTTAAGCTTAAAAGGAAGAGCGAGTACTTTTGTCTAGAGGAGAAGTTAAGCTCAGGAGGGATAGAGGTTTTACAATTGCTCAGGACAGAACTCAAGAGGTTGAGTCACCCTCGACTTTCACAAAACTCAGGAGGGAGAGTGGTATTTTAGATTGGTAGTCGAAAACACTTGGGAAAGTTTCCTAAGGGTGAAGCTTTCAAAGAATTTGAAGGCAGGCTATAGAATCTTCAACGTGCAAAAGTTGAAGCTCAGGAGAGTTAGCGATGTAGAACTCTTCCAGAGGAAAGAGTTAACAAGGGAGTGTCAAAGGAACGATGGAGACTCCTTTGGGGAGATATTGACGTGTTGACAACCATCAGATTAGGAGAAGAGACTTCGCGGTTCAGGAAAATCATGAGGAGTGAAGCATCAACTTCACGAAGCATGAAGTGTGATATGAGACGTTGGTTGCAGAGGAAACATGGATTGTCAATCTGACGTGAGGAGAGTTCGTAGTTTAGACTTCGGGAGAAAAGAGGTAAGCTATCTTCGAAGTACCAAAGCGCTTGGCAGTTGGGCCCTAGGTCATAGCTCAACATTGCATTGAAGGGGCTAGAGGAGAGGAGATAGCACCCGATGGATTTTAAATTCGTGAATCGGGAGTCGGGAGAATCAGTAGAGGCCCACATAAAATCACCCGAACTTCGTAGTACCAAAGTGCCTTTGGGTAAGCACTTGGTCATAGCTAATGGTCAAGTGAGGAGAAGCTTGTGCCCAAAATCAGTTCGCGCGAGTACAAGAGTTGGACCTGTGTGAGTTATAGTTGGAATTGAGGTCTCTTGGGGACCCGAAGAACCATTCTGGTTCAATCATGCGAAATATCCACCGACTGAGAGGTCAAGAAATTCCCACTGAGGTGGGGTGCTACATCAAGTGGTATCAGAGACAAAAGACATAAATTTTCTATAGGCTGAAGAAGACACATGATAGAAAATAAATTTAACTCTAAGGAAGAAGAAGCTTGGAACAATGCCTCCAAGGAGACTTGCAGAGAGACCTATTCCAAACCCAGCTGTGGAAAGAGAGATGAGGGAACTTCGTGCTCGGTTAGATGCCATGGAGACAACATAGAGAAGGGCACCTGATGCTGGAGACATCAGTGAGGCCGAAAGTGAAGAAGGAGGAAATGAATAAGTTGTTGCAGAGGAATGATTACTAAAAGTTGTTGCATGGATGGGAGCAAGAGAGAAAATGGACATCCCGATGTATGAAGGTAATCTAGATGTAGAAGAGCTGCTTGATTGGTTCAGGGCTCTTGATAAATATTTTGATTATGAAGACGTTGAAGAAGAAAAGAAGGTCAAACATGAAGTCACAAGACTGAAAGGGCATGCGACACCATGGTGGGACGAACTACAGGCTGATAGGAGATGCAAAAGAAAGCAAAAGATAAATAGTTGGGACAAAATGGTAGCCAAGATGAAGGCCGAATTCATACCCAGGGATTATCAGATTAATTTGTTCAGAAGACTATAGAATTTGAGGTAGAAAGGGATGACAATCAAAGAGTATATTGAAGGGTTTTACAGGTTGAATATTAGAGCAGGTCACAAGGAAAGTGATGATGAAAAGGTAGCTAGGTACATTAATGACCGGAGGTATGAAATTCAGTATGAGATCAACATGGTGACCATTAGAAATGTGGAATATGCTTATCAGATTGATCCGAAGGTAGAGGATAATTTGGCAAGGAAACAAAGACAAAAGGGCATAGGTAGGAGTCTGAATAGAGGCAAGGAAATTACTCATGATGGAGTTCAGAAGCCCAAATATGAGGCAATGAAGCCTCATAGTCACCCAGAAAGAGGAGGAAGTTCTAGAGGGAGATAGTATGCTAGTGGAAGAAATACTTTTCCATGCGGAAGAGGAAGAGGCAGAGGAGGTGAAGTAAAATGTTTTTCTTGTGGAAAGGTAGGAAGCATGTCTTGGGAATGTCTGGAGAGGAATAAAGAAGGAGGAGGCCAGCATCATATTTCAAAAGATCAAAAGGGAAATGTTGAAGTAGAAGGCGCATAAAGTGGAAAGTATTTGATGATGAGAAAGATTCTCTTGAAACCAGAGAAGGAAGTGGAGGAGCCAATCCAAAGAAACAACTTGTTCAGAACTGCTTGCAAGGCCAAGGACAGGGTCTGCAAAGTGATAATTGACAGTGGAAGCACTGGCAATCTTGTATCCATAGAGATGGTGGAGAAGCTACAGATGGAAACAGTTGTGCATCCCAGCCCATATAGAGTTTCATGGTTGCAAAAAGGGCATTAGGTAATGGTTACTAAACAGTGCCAAGTTGAATTCAAGATAGGAGGATATAGGGATGATATCTTGTGTGATGTGATTCCTATGGATGTGTGTCATTTTTTTTGGGAAGGCCATGGAAATATGACAGAAATGTCATTCATGACAAGAGGAAGAGCACCTATACTTTGGAAAAGAAAGGTAGGATGCACATGCTGCTGCCAATTGTAGACAAGAAAGTGAAGGGATAAGACAACACGAGCATACTTCTAATGAGTGGGAAGGAACTACTGAATGAAGTCAAGAAAGAACAAAAAATGCATTTTGCTTTATTAAGGAAACTGAAAGTCATTTTGACAAGTACTTCGATGGAGAATTTGCCTGAAGAAATTTAGGAACTGTTGGATACTTTTGTTGATATAGTTGTGGATGAGTTGCCTTGTTCATTACCACCTATAAGAAGTATAAGCCATCATATAGATCTTATACCAGGAGCAAGTCTACCAAACAAAGATGCATATAGGTTGACGCCTCAAGAGAATGAAGAGGTCAAAAATCAAGTTCAAGATTTGATGGATAAAGGTTTGGTAAGAGAAATCTTGAGTCCATGTGTTGTATCAACAATACTAAGTCCAAAAAAAGATGGAGGATGGAGAATGTGCACGGATTCAAGAGATATCAACAAAATCACCATCAGGTACATATTCCCTTTACCGAGAATGACTGACTTAATGGATTCCTTGAGTAGAGCAATTTTTTTTTCCATGATTGACTTAAAGAGTGGATATCAGTAGATAAGAATGGTGGAAGGTGATGAGTGGAAAACAACATTCAGGACAAATGAAGGGTTGTATGAATGGCTTGTCATGCCATTTGGGTTAACAAATGCTCCAAGTACTTTTATGAGATTGATTAACTAAGTGTTGAAAGATTTCATTGGCAAGTTTGTGATCGTGTATCTTGATGATATACTAATCTTTAGTAAGACTAGAGAAGAGCATCTAATACATTTGACTCTAGTGATGAGGATGCTACAACGAGAGAAGCTACTAATAAATTTGAAGAAATCTTCTTTCATGTAGACATAGCTCATTTATTTGGGTTTTGTAATTTCGGCCAATGAGTTGAAGATGGATCTTGAGAAGGTAAAAACAATCATAAAATGGCCATCACCGAGAAACATCTTTGAGGTGAGAAGCTTCCATGGTTTAGAAAGTTTCTATAGGAAGTTTATCAAGAATTTCAGTAGGATATGTGCACTAATTTTAGACACAGTCAAGAAGAGACATAAGTCTTTTAATTGGATAGAAGAAGAAGAGAAGAGATTCATATTGTTAAAGGAGAAGATAACTGGATAACCAATTCTAGTTTTGCCAGACTTTGGTAAGACTTTTCAAGTAAGGTGCGATGCGAGTGGAGCTGCAATTGGAGCTATTTTAAGTCAAGATAACAAACCTGTTGCTTATTTTAGTGAAAATATGAATGGTACAAAGAAGAAGTACTCCACATATGACAAAGAGTTTTATGCAGTAATACAAGCTTTAAAGAAATGGAGACACTATTTGATTCCTAAAGAGTTTGTTTTGTACAATGATAAAAAATGAATCAAAGACATGCCAAAAGGGTTGAATTTATGCAGAATTTTACTTTTTTAATTAAACATATCTCTGGAAATGCTAACAAGGTTGTTGATGCATTAAGCAGGAGATGCTTGATTCTGTAAGAATTTCAGGTGAAGACCTTGGGGTTTGAACACCTTAAGTAGATGTACAATGATGATTCAGATTTCAAGGAAGCGTATGAAGCATGTGTGAATCCTGTCTTCAGAGACAAAAGCCAGTGGGTAGAATATTTTATTCAAGATGGGTTGTTGTTTAAAGGTAATCAACTGTGCATCCCAAAGTGTCCCATGAGGGACAATCTTCTGAAAGAGAATCATAGTGGAGGTTTGGTTGTACATTTCAGCCACAAAAAACATTTGCATAGTTGAATTGTTCATATTATTGGCCAGGTATGAGAACATATGTAAAAGGGTTCATTAACAGGTGCAGAATTTGCCAGCATGCAAAAGGAAAATGACAGAACATGTGATTGTATCAACCATTGCCAATACCAGAAAGGCCTTGGGATGCAGTAAGTATGGATTTTGTATTGGAATTACCGAGAACCCAAAGAGGTTGTGATTCCATATTTGTGGTAGTGGACATATTTTCAAAAATGGCACACTTTATCCCATGACAAAAGACAAATGATGCAACACACATTGCAAATCTATTTTTTAAAGAAGTTTTTAGACTTCATGGATTGCCAAAGAGCATTGTATAAGACAGAGACACCAAGTTTGTTGGGCATTTTTGGAGAACACTGTGGAAGAAATTGGGGACAGATTTTTCCTTCATATCAGCTTATCATCCTCAAACAGATGGATATACTGAGGTAGTGAACAGGATCGTGGGGAATTTGTTGAGGAGTCTAGTCACTAAACACCGTACTCAGTGGGATCAAATTCTTCCACAAGCAGATTTTTCTTACAATGATTCACCGAATAGAAGCACTCAAAAATCCCATTCCAAATTCTATATGCAATGCAGCCAAGAGGAGTTTCTGAGTTGAGAGACATGGAACAAAGTGAGTTCATGAGTGTTGGAGCAGAGGATTTCACTACAGAAATGCAGAAACTCCATATTCAGATCAGAGAACAGTTGCAGAACTCTAGCCAAGATTACAAGCATAGAGTTGATCAACACATAAGAGAGGTTAAATTTGAAGTGGGGGATTCAGTTTTAGCACATCTCAGAAAGGAGAGGTTCCCAAGGGGAACATACAACAAATTAAAGATGAAAAATATTCGGCCACGCAAAATCTTGAGAAAGTTTGAGGCTAATGCTTATGAATTAGAGATGCCCGATGATGTGGGTATCTCACCCATATTCAACACAACCAACCTATATCCTTACAAGGAAGATGAGGCAGGAGGACCCAAATATCAACAAGGGATTTAGTGGGAAAAACATATGCCTATAGAAGAAAAGCCATAGATGGAGAAGATTATTGATCAAAGGATCATTAAGAAGACCGGATGAAAGACTTACTATCAATATCTGGTCAAATGGAAAGGACACCCCATGGAGGATTCTAGTTGGATTAGTGAAGAAGATATCCAGAAACATGGAAGAACAATGCAGGAACTCATGGACAGGAGTCCATGAATTTTTGTCCAGAGGAGTATGATGCAGGAGCAACCATATCAAAGGTGCTCAAGGAGGAAAAGGCAACGACCAATGCAAATTTTGAAGAATTCAAAATCTTGAAGGATGTGGCAAGTTCAAAAGTTTTGATGTGAATGTAATTAAAGCATCATTAAAAGAACAAGAAGGTGAAACCTTAATGCAAGATCGAGAAGGATTGCAATTATTTCAATGTATTTATGGACAATACAAATCTGTAGTGTTTTTCTCTTATATGTATGTGCCTTTCGTTTATTGTATGAGGCCTTAGTAGTTAATGGTCTTAATTTGATTAGATAACACTTAGATAGTTGGAGGGAATAATCGATGAGCTCCTCTTTGTAAAATATATGTAAACTATATGTTCGATTATTATCATAGTGATGGTAAGAAGAAGATGATGTAGAGAGTATTATGGAATTTGTTGAAAACCCTTATGTACAAAGCACTCAATTTAATATAACAGAGAAGGCTTTGATCCAATTTCATGGTGTGTTGTGTTCATTGTGTTCATTTTATGAATGGTATGTTTTGCTATTTGCTTTCAGTCTCTGTTATGTGTTTATGCTTATGAATGTTGAGTGAATGATTCTGAGAGGAAATAATAAGTTTCAATTGTTTCTCTTCCTGAGAAAATCTGCAAGGAGTGCAGTGTTAGTATGCAATAAGTGCGTTGACAGGCTTCTAAGTTAATCTCAAAAAATATCAGGAGGGATACTGAGGTTTTACTATAAGTAAGGGTGCAAGGTTTGCATAGAAGCTACGCAGAAGGCACATATGCTGAGTCGTTTGTTGGGTTCATTCACTTAAGGAGAGAGTGGAAAATTCTTTGTTGCAAGGAGTGCACAGAGGTGGATAGATTTCTCTGAGAGAGAAAGGAAATTTCGAGAAGTCCGCAAGGTGTGAGTGGGACGAAATGCAAAGAATATGTGAGTTTTTAGTGAAGGTTAAGCTCATTAGGGAGAGCGAGTAATTTTTTCCAGAGGAGAAGTTAAGCTCAGGAAGCATAGAGGTTTTACAATTGCTCAGGAAGGAACTTAAGAGGTTGAGTCACCCTCGAGTTTCAAAAAACCCAGGAGGGAGAGTGATCTTTTAGATTGGTAGTCAAAAACACTTGGGAAAGTTTCCTAAGGGTGGAGATTTCGAAGAATTCGAAGGCAGGGTGTAGAATCTTTAGCATGAAAAAGTTGAAGCTCAGGAAGTTAGCAGTGTAGAAATATTCCAAAGGAAAGAGTTAACAAGGGAGTGTCAAAGGAACAGTGGAGACCCCTTTGGGGAGATATTGATGCATTGACAACCGTCAGATTAGGAGAAGAGAATTCACAGTTTGGGAAAATCTCTAGGAGTGAAGCATCAACTTCGCGAAGCACGAAGGGTGATCTGAGACATTGGTTGCGGAGGAAACATGGACTGCCGATTTGATGTGAGGAGAGTTCGTAGTTCAGACTTCGGGAGAAAAGAGGTTCATCGCAGTGGAATTGTTGAGAATATAGGGGATCTAAAGGAGTGAAATCGGTGACTATCATCATGTCGTTGTTTCTTGGTGGTAAATAAGCAGAGGGGTTGACGCAAGGGGATTGTGAGGGTTCGCTCGACATAAACTAAATATCGAGATATTGTGGGCTAAAAATGGTAATCGGATGTAAAATTTCCATAGAAAAATGAAATGGAGAATTGGGGGTAAATCCTCGTATAAATCATCCAAGAACCATGGAGGAGTAGGGAGTGCTTCAGGCTAAGGGGAAATGATATGAATAACCTCTAGTGATGGAGTAGGGTTAATCACTCATTTTGTATGGGGGGTGGAGGATTTTGAATCAAGCCCATTTGGCGTTGCTTGTATTCAATGATCATAGGACATTGGTATGTGAAATGATCTAACGATTCACAAAGATATAAAGGGAACCTCATACGTTCGTTGACTGAGGTCATGACATAATGGATGTCGGTGACATTTGTTGAGGATGATGCAGATGGGGTGGGTTCTTGCTAAAAGCTCTAGCGTACTACTGTTAGCATCTGTCAGAATTGAGGTAATGTTGGACAATGGTGTGTGTAATGGCCATATTCTGAACATATGGTGCATGCAATTTTGGTTCGCAGTCCTTTGCTATTTGTGTTAGGGGAGACAGTGACAGTACGTGATGAAGTGACGAGCAGGGGTGGTGCTTGAGGGAGTTGAATTAGATTGCATAGCTCTGGTAGAGATGGGTATTTTTTGGTGGGGTGTTCATATTTCAAGCATAGTGCACAAGGAGGTTGGACATGTGGAGGTAAAGGAATGGTGGGCTCTTTCTTCTTTCATCTACCCCCAACTGTAGCAATGGTGCTAGGGAGTGGGGGTGCTCGTGGTGCAATGGGTGTAGGTACTGGAATCTGCATCGGGATCCCGTCAGTTTGAGGAGGGAGGGATGGTTGAGGGACCATGGCTGGTGGATGTAGATACCATACTAGGATTGCCAACACCATATTGGGAAGGGTAAGTGTTGTAGCTACTTGGAAATCTTGTACGCCTGGTGGAGGGTAAAGGAAGGGGATTTGATTAAGGGCTTGGGGGAGTGTCTCCCAAACTAGGATGTGTCCTTGGGGTAAGGTGGAATTAGGAATAGGTGAAGCAGGAGGGTTTTCAGGTAATTCCCGAGGAAGAAGCAATGTGACTAATGGGATGTCAGATATAAGAAAGGCCTCATTAGGAGTAAGGGTATTTCCAATTTCAGTTCCATTGGAAGAGATGAAACATACCTGATTGGAAGGATGAATGAGCGGTGGTGCTCCATGGTATGTCCCTAGCAAGGATGGGTCTTCGAAAATTCTAGGGCCCATCTCAATGAGTGGGTAAGTATCGAGATTAGTGTGGATGAAAGGGAGGATGTTATCTATGTTGGCAGAAGGGTTAGTCTCATAATGTGAAACCTGATCAATGGTAATGATCTTCCCATTATGGGGGAACATCATGGTTCGAAATACGGAAGAGGCAACTGCCTTCATAGCATACATGTAGCTACGAATGAACAAGATATTGTAATCGAGTGGGGCATTGATAACCTCAATGTCAATGATAATGGTTTTTCCCCTAAGTTCGACGGGGACATTTTGGAATAACCCTTCGAGAGAAGATGGTCATCCGTCATAAGACCTTAAGGTAATGGAAGATGGTATGAGTTCGGGGGAACTTAGTTTCTGCCATACTGATTTGGACATGATGCATATGGATGCACTTTGATCAATGATGCATCGATGAACTGTAATGTTACAGTTTTTAATTGGTATTTGAAAAGTGATAAGAGCGGGGAGGCGAGGTTCTCCGCTATCGAGATCAAATGTGATGAGTCAGGTATCAACAGGGTCGACTACCCCCAGGAAAGAAAGTAATGACGTCTTCTGAGTGGGACAAGTTTAAAGGACTTCTAAGACTGACATAGCAGTAGGAGATTTTTCCAAGTCATTGACCAAACTATAATTATGAGCCACCCTAGCCTGAGTGTTGTGGACATTCCTGCGTAATGGGATGCAAGGAATACAAAGGGGGGTTTCAATATTAGGGCGAGGAATCATCAATGGGGCTCCAGTTGTGACTGGGGGTTCTTTTGAGGTGGCAAGAGTAGACTCAGAGGGTGCGATCTATAGAATTTCCTGAATTGGGATACTGTCCCAACTGTGGTGGGGTAGGCTGCATGTCTTATTGGGTGTTCATTACCCCTTGGTGTGGAATGGGGTTTTGCAGCATGGCTGGGGGTGCTTGTTGCACATATTGTTGTGGGGATTGCTAAGGGGAAGGCGGTGCTGGAGGACATGGTCCATTTACAGAGTCTTTCATCTGTTTAAAGTTAGGGATTTGAGGGTAATGGTGAGTGTAGTGACCAAACTCACCGCAAAGGGCACAAGGGGAGTTGGTTCAAAGGTTGTTGTTATTTTTCCCCTGGCATTTGTTATTTCCCCCTTGAGGGTTCTGATTGCCCCTTACAAGTTGGTTTTGTTGGGGGTTATTCCCTCTTGGTTCTGGGTTATTATTGTCTCGATTTTTTCCTTCATTTTTGGAATTATTCGACTAGTGGGTCGCATTTTCCGTATTCATTTGTTCAAAACTTTGGTATTTCTCAATGGGAGAGGGCTGGACAAAATTAACCCCAGCGTGTGGGTGTCCTTATGGTGGAGCCATGGGCTGCGAAGGACCACGGAATGGAAAGTATAGATTATGTTGTGGCAATGATCTATAAGGTACATAGGAAGGCGTGGTGCTTTCACTAGTGCTTAGGGTATAGGATGAGGTAGAGGGAGTACCAGAACTTGGTTGGATAGGTAGGCATATTGTGGGTGCCGGCAGGGGTCCACTTATGGGTGGAGGTAGGGCAACAGGGTATGGTTGTTGATAAAGGGGAGGATTATAATAAGGAATTCCTCCATATGCCAACGGATATTTGGGTATGCCATACATAGGTGGTTCTTGGGGTTGTGGGTTGTGGTGTGTGGTGTTACCAATCAATCCATTTGTTGAGTGAGACATCCCAGGTTTTTCTTGGTCGAATGGCATGGGTCACGGGGCATCCAGAAGTACCATATATAGGTACCCTGACTGTGCATAAATGAGTTCGAACTATTGGATCTTTCTAATGGATTCTTCTTCAAACTGGGGGAAGGTGGCGTCCATGTCTTTGGCAAGGAGGGAAACAAGTGATTTGAGAAACCAATTGAGACATTGTTGTGGGGTAGCGTCATCTTTGCAGAGACTACGTCACCGATGCCATTCGTGAATGTGGTCAACGATGTGCATGGAGGAGGTTTGTTTGAACACTGAGAGTAGTTCGACGACATTGTCATGACGAATTGGTAGTTGAAAGAAGGTAAAAAATGATTTGGCCAAGGATTCAAAGGTCACATGGGACCCAGATTTTTCTTCTACATACCACTTGGTTGATGGGCCAGTGAACGTGCGTTGAAATAAATTCAATTAGATGGAATCATCCATGATGTTGTTTGAAGAACGCCATAGGTGAAAGGTCATCATATGGTTGGCAGAATCGTCTCCCGCTTTTCCTTCAAACTTGGGGATGTCTGAAGGTAGTTTTGTAGGCATTGCAGGCCATGTGGGGTTGTGCAATATAGGATCATTGGTGAGTTTAGTCAGATATGATATGTAGAGGGAAGCCAAGTATGGCATATGAGGTGGTGGCAGAGGATTAGTTCCGTCCATAGTGTGAGTGTTTTGGGTACCTGGCCCTTGAAGGGGACTAGGTGGGTTTGTACTTCCCCCTTGAGAATAAGTTACCCCCCCACTTCCGTGTAAATGAGAGTGAGTGGATGGTTGACCTTGGGAAGTGGACCCAAGTAAGGTGGAACCAAGAAAATCTGATCCCAAGACAGTGGAACTCATGGGGGTGTGAGAATGTGGAGCCGATGAGTTGGCAAGACTAGGAACTCCTCCTAGAATAGGAGGGAGATTTAGCAAGTGTTTGGAATGACGAGGGTTATGTGGGTCCCCTATGATGTCTGACTAGCTAAGTTGATGTGTGCAAATGGTGATGAGAGAAATAAATGAACAAGAGCCTTTGATGTGATTTTTTGAACCTTCACAATATATTTCACAATCAGATGTAATCAGAAGGGAATCATATATAAAGCATGTTGATAAAGAAGCATATATGTGGATAGGTGGATTTTGTCTACGTGGGAGAACAAAGAAAACAAATGCTCATGTCCCAAAAGACGTATCGTCCTTCCTCTCAAATAACACTGGACCTTCCAATAACACTCAATAGTGGGGTATGAAGCCACTGGAAGAGAAACTAGTGAAGGATGAAATAATCATTTATAATGAGGGGTAGAGGGGGCATATGCCAAAAGAGCTGGCGATATTTCCCAATAGCCACACAAAATCCGATCAAGGTGCAATTGTAACCCACAATTGCCACCTGGGTAGATGTCCTAAATTTTGGTCACTAGGTACCTCAGTCAAAGTGCGACATTTATATTTTCAGCCTAAAAAATGGGTCACGGGATGGATCTAGTCCAAGAGGTGGGTGCCTCAAGGGGGGATGCATAGAACAACCAGACCTCGGCCTTCAACCCTTCACGGGTATCTCCCTGCCTTATGGTGTAGGAACACTTGACTTGGAGGATTTGAAAGTTCCCTATTTCTCAACTTCTACTACTTTAATGATGTGAGAACCAGATAACGGGGAGTTATTTGGATTCCTATCCCCAAGATCCTACCTAGACTAAAAAATTTCTTTTGGTACCTCCTATGGAGGAAAACTTAGTGAATTTTTAGAAAGATTTTAGGTGTTTTTTTTTGAGATATTGGGGGTGTGCACCAACCTCGTTGAAATTAAGTGGGAGAGGATAGTCTCATCAAGAAAAAGGGTGGGGCATTTCAGAATCCCGTTGGCGGAAACTTACTTCAACTTCTACAATTTCTAGATAAGACTATGTGAGTGATTGGTGAACTTTGTGTGTGAACAAGTGAAAGTGTGCCATTTTTTTAATAATTTAGGTGTCACCTTGTTGCATGTGGACTTCGCTTGGTCCTTATAAGTCTTGATTACCTAAGTTACTATGTGTCATTGGTACAACCTTGCGGAATTTTAAAGTCCCTAGGAAACTAGCATGTGGAAATGTGGGTCCTTACTATTCCTTTAACTCCCTATTGTGGTCTAATCTAAGAAAGCTTTGAAACTATCCTAGATTGTGCACGTGTGGACATGTATGGGCCCATTACAAAAACCTTTAAACTTCTCTAGTAATTTAATCTAAGAAAGTAAATTTCAACACTGTCCTATCTTTGTAGCATGTGGGCATGTATGGACTGTTACAATCTTAAGATGTGTTTGAAAAATAAACTAAGAGGAGTCTCAAGGGGGCTGTTGTCCTCTCCTAAAGATTTTGTCTTTTTTAAGGGAGATGAAATTTTCCTTCAACCTCTTTCTGATTCTCAAGATCGCTTTGGAGCACAAGAGAAGACCATACTCAACGATTGATATTCAATTTCTGGTCCCAATGCAAGTTTTATATGTGATTTAAAAATGATTCCAACTTATACGTTTAGTCAAAGAAAGCCATCCATGTGGCGAAATGAAAGAAAAAGAGGAAATAATGATTTTAACCCCCTAAGTGGCTATGTTTTGACTAATCCCTTTATATGGAGAGGGAATGTAAGTGTGGTGCAAATTACAATGTGAATGGCATCAATCTTAAGAAGGCTATGGGCCCTCCACAGATCATAAAAAGCTTACAATGTGTGTTTTTCTGCACAGGTGCATGGATCTCAGAATAAACAGAGGCACTGTGAGCACCAATGCGCGAACTGAAAGAGACTTATTGGCACAGGTGCGTAGAAGGCGCTGAGCAATACAGTGGTTTTGGTGCCCATGTGATGAAGATGTGCCTGTGGGTTAAAACATGTGTGCACTGTCTGTTACACAATCGTGAAGAAAATTTCTGATGAAATTCTCTCTGCTCAGCTTTGAATTTGGCTTTTTACAGGTCGGCTTGGGCCAGTTATGGTCTCTGCAAGTTAAAGAAATAGAAATAAGAGCTAAAATAACCCAAATGGGGTAGGAAATTGATACCTTTCCCTAGTGGAGTCGCCAATCTGTTGCGCCTCTTTTGTCACCTAAATGAGAAAAATAGAGGTACTTACGAGCCCATTTGGGTTAGCTAGGCAAGATAGCAGTGAATGCAAGAGTTAGAAACATCAAGCATATGATATAAACAAGAGACTAAGCTAAGAACAATAAAAGAAATTAAACTAGAGTGAATAAGGACATTAGAACAAGAAATAAACAAGACTCATGCCACGAATGGAAATTATTATATCAGTGGAAAGAAAACACCAAAGAGAAAGGGAGACTTTGGATCCCTTCTTCCTCCAAGGGAGAGCTTTTGAACCCCCAAGAATGAGCTCTTTTTACAACTATAAAACTTGAAAGAAATGGTGAAAGAATCCCAAACTCATTCAGTCAAGAGGTGATGTGAATAGCTCAAATGAAATGATACTTGTATGCTCTTGACAAGGAAAGAGGATCCTCCAAGAAAATATAGGTAGCATAACAATACAAATGAATTCCTTGAAAATGTAGTGCACCCATGGCCTCTTTTTATAGCATAGCTTTGAGGTATTATTCAACCAACCTTTAGTGTGAACAAGGGGCCATTTAGGGCACCCTTAGGTCTTCAACCAACCACCCAGTCGGATTTAGCCGAGATTTGGATGTCAAATCGACTTGGAAGTTGAACCAGAAGTGGGTGGGAGGCCGACCAATATCATAAATACATCGTTCTGAGGTGTGCACGGCTTTTAGCGTCCACAGTCGCGCCTCGGGCACATGCATTCTTTTCCGGCATTTTCGACTGGCGCACGTGCACGTGCTTCCTATATATCCCTAGTGCATGCTGATTTTATAACTGGTTGTATAGTTATGGACCTTTTGGAAATGCATTTTTGGTAATTTTTGGTCCATGGGTGAACTAATAGCTGTTTGAAGATGCTGAATTCCTATAACCATTTGAAGACGAAATTTCAGTGATAACACCCACCAATGAACTTATCAGTTTACAAGGTGTTTTCCTTGGTTGTGCAACCAATAATATCACAGAATATAGCGCATTCATTGAATTATTGACCGATGCTATCTCACTTGGGATTCATCACTTCAGTGTATGACTTGATTCGCAACTAGTAGTGCTCCAGTTAAGTAAGGTCTACACTATCCGAAGTCCTACTTTGTTATAGGCATATCTACAAATTCGTCTCTTGGAGTGTTAATTTGATTATATTGAATATCAACACATTCCTAAATGTCTAAATACATTAACTGATGCTCTAGCTAATTATGTGTTAGACAGACATTTGAGACATTTATAAAATCCAATCACACATTACACATTGTATATAAAAGTAGAGTAAGCCAGTAGAAGCCTCATGTATATATATAATGAAAATGTTTTACAAAAGAGTGTTTTCCATCCAAGCACCAAAATATCAAAATATAGAGCCCATGGCTCCTACAAAATAGCATCATGGATGCCACTCAAAATGGCATCATGGATGCCGCTTGTGATAGAAAACTACTGCCCCTGCTACCCTGCGAAGTAACTGACTAAGTGAGCTAGACACACCTACAGTATGGCGTATGCCTTGGGATCTCCTCGACTAACATATCAAGAATGATTGCCGTCAAGCCTTCTAAGTTCTACTCCATCGCCTCATAGTCGTCGGAATCCCACCTTGCTACCAGATGTGCCTCTCCTCACCTCTGAATTGGAGATGTTCCCAGAGGTCGATGCGGCCCTACAATTGCATAGTCAAAAGTCTCTGATTAGTCTTTAGATCAAAAACACAAAAAAAACATCTAATATCCTAAAAACCACAAAACATTATACATAACAAAATATCTTTCTTACCTAGATCTCCCCACTGAAATCCCTCAGGGAGAACCAAGTCGGAATCACCTTGAAATTCCAGGACGACGTACGCATAATCATCGATCATCAAGATTTTGGGCCTTAACTAGTCAAAAAATGCATCATTGTACTTGATAATAGGGCTCGCTACATGTCGAGCCATAAGGTCACACCACTGTTTGATTCTTGGGTTTCGTGGGGATGGTATTCCCCACTCTACCTGTAGCTGTATATGAGGGACTCTTTCTAAGAAGAAAGATACCAAAATGGACCCATACCCATGCAGCTTTAGGTCTCCTCTCTTGCTTTTAGTGAGTTGTGTCTTCATAATGCGGAGCACACCATCACACCAATTGAATACTTTAGGTTCCAGACATTCAATGGCATATTGAAAATAACTCTGGAGCACCATGTGCGGAGACACACTTCCTATCATCCATGCAATGGTAAAAAGGATGGGTCTGAGAGTCAGATCCCGCACACCTTAGATAGTCGCTTTACCTTTGTGCATTCCGGCATCAGGTTCACAGTGTCGATGGATATACTCACTCATCGGCAAACCACCACCTCGACCCCCTATCAAAGTCACACGTTCCCGATGATGGGATAACCCCATCAGAAAGTAAATATCCTCAATGTCCAAAAAAAGGACATGAATGCCCACATGAAATACTTGTTGTTTCATGTCCCACATGTGGACCAAGTACTCTAATAGTCTCTGTTGGGCTCTCATGCCCTCGATTTTGAAAATTTTCAATAGGTCACATTGTCGAAGAGCGTTAACAGTTCCTGGATCATTCAAAGCCATAGATTTTTCATCTTCATTCTCACGTTCTCTCCATTCCAACATTTTTACGACCAAACACCTGCATAGAAGTAAGAGAGGACAGTTAGCACCTTTGTCCAGCCTTTTTGGAATTGTTTTTGGTTCAACGCTTGCTTTTCCTTTTTGGTTTTTGGACACCGCAACTGAGCTTCAGTTATAGTGCGAGATTTCCATAAGCGAGCCATTGGGCACCTGCGGAAATCCTTGATTTTCACAGGGCCCGATATTGGCCACTTGCGGCGACCCCATTGCATGCCTACTGGCCCAAAAATCACCCAAAAAAACATTTTTTGACCACCAAAAATAAATTTTAAACCATTAAAAAGGAAAAAGATGAAGAACTTACTGCTTTCAGAGAGATCGTTTGTCGATTGATTGCCTGTGCTTGATCCAAAATCAGATCCAGAAGCCTCATAAGGCTTGAAAAATGCTCAAAATGAAAGTTCTCAGAATCCAACGAATCTAATTCCATTGCGTCCGTCTCGTCTTCCTGATTCCGACGGTATATTTACTTTGTCAAATGGGTTCCGTATGCGAAAGTTATCGCATTCTGATCGGAAGCCCAAACAGGTAAAAAGTCAAAGGTCAATTGGTCAAAAAGTCAATGCTGATGTCAGCATGCTGACTGTGCAGGAGATGACGTGGCACTCTCTGGATGATGGTGATTGGGCAGGTTCACTGACAAGGCAGACATGTGGCAGGCAACTGGACTAGTCAATGGTTGACAAGTGGCATTAATCCGTCAAATGGGGAGATGCCACGTGGCCCAGTCATGGGCAGCCACGTGGCACCCAGTCATCAGCTGAAGTGGCATGTTTCAAAAATTGTTTTGGGGACCATGGGATTTGAACCCACGACCACCACCAAGCCCAACACCTTAAGAAATGGTCCTTTGCCAATACACCAAATTATTTCTTATGTTGTAAAACCCACATTATAAAATATATTGCAAAGTATTGTATGGAGGGCGGAAAGGGGCTGGGGCTTAGCCCCAGCCCATGGTTCAACCCATGGTCTATATGACCAACCACCCAAAGGGGGCGCGGACGCATAGAGCGCGTAGTTACAACTGTAAAGCCCACGGATCCTATGATTTCACCACAAGACCGGGGCTAGAGCGAAGAAAAGGGGCCAGTGCATGGGCGCCCTGGCCACATGGCCCCCCATACGACCGAGAATCAAGGGCGCACGCCTAGGGAGAAGGGGCTAGGCCCAATTTTTGGTAAAAAAATGGGTTTAATCCAATGTTTTGGGTTTTTTATTGTTATTATGCCTATTTTTGGTTGATTCTCTCCATTTTTGGGGGATATTGGGCATTTTTGGAGCCCAAATTCTTGGAGGAAGTTGGAGATGAGCAACCAACTTCAAAGCTATATAAACCAGGCCTGTTTGAGGCCATGGGAGAGCATTCAAAGCAGAGTTATGCTGAAGAAAAGCCAAGCCAAAGCCATGTTGATGCAAAGAAGCTTTTGAGAAGGAGACGCTGTCGGATCATTTCTGGGAGCTCCGGACGTCCGTTTTGCATGTCGTTTTCTTTGCAGGGTTGTTGAGATCTGGAAGAACATGACCAAATCAGTTTTGTATCCATTTGGAATTGCAGCGATGTACTTTTGATCTTTTTAAGAGAAATAAAGAAGCCTCCCCCACAGAGACAAAGGCCCGGAGACGTAGGCAAAGTTGTGTCGAACTCCGTTATCAATCTGCGAGTTATGGTTTGCTGTTTATTCTTTCATTTCAGATCTGAAAATGTGTATATGGCTGTTATAATTCCTCTTCTTTCCTCATTCTTTCACTAATTTTCTCAAATGGTTAATTAACGCATGCAAAATTAAAACTCAACCATAGTCATTTAAAAGATCCTACGGATCAAGTGGTATCAGAGCTAGT